>WOFM01000440.1:0-123732 GCA_011428145.1 Ericerus pela
TATTTCCTTTCTACCTGTAAGATCAGCGCAGTGTGGTTAAACTAATTCGTCACTCTTATCCGCGATAACATGCTGTTTCATTGAAGTTACTCAGTCGTGTGGAACATTTATGGGGGGAGGGGGAGAAGAAAAAAGTTTGTTTGACTGTGTTTTGTAAATTATAAATTAGATTTTAATGTGATTTATTCGTTATAAGTTGATGGAATGATTTTGCCCTTTGTGCAGCTATGAAATGTGAACGTCTCTCAGACGTTACGTCACACTTATCTGATATTATAGACTTTGGAGCAGTGTCATCTTGCGTCGCAAACAGACTCTTTTCACTAGTACTGTAAACTAATCATCATAGGTGGTCTTGTTCAAAACCATGCAACATCCTTTGAGACGACGTCAAAAAACCGACAACTTATGGGAACTGCTGTTGCATGTTAGAGTTACTTTTTTACGTTTACACTTCGAGATTTATTACGTGGTTCTGATACACATTGATGTTTCAAAGGTAAATGCGCCTCTTGAATTCGAAGTGTACGTAAATGCCGCAAAATGTGTAGCATTTGTGAATGAACGCTTTTCTTTTGACTCTTTTGTGGCTGAAAGTAGGAGGACGTTTCAGTTTGATTTTTCGATAGGTTGGTTTTTGGGAGGGTCGACTTCGAATCTTGAATAAATATTTCATTTGACATTATGGGAACTTCGCAGGAGATGCCGTGCTTCTTTCTATTTGTGTAACACTTCCCCAGTGATGAGTAAAAGCAAGGTGAAGACTGGTTTTGATCTTGGTCTGGCCAGTCAAATCATTGCCGAAGTTCTGGTCACGCTTTCAAGATTTTTATCATTATCCAGAATATTCAAGAATTGTAAACCTAACAAAAGCACCAGTAAATGATCAGATAAGGAGAAAAAAAAAAAACCAATTAAACCCTAAATATGGCAAATCATTTAAAAAACAAGACCTTGTGCTCGTATTTTTCTCGAATTTTTCGTTTTAATTGGGGCCTGCGCAGTGCGCAGTCGAGTCTTGGTCTTGCAAAAAGTGCAAAACTTGAGAATGATTTTTCTGGTCACTGTATTCTTCCAAAATTATTAATACGATTTCGATTGTTACGAACGCTTGTAAAATACTAAAAATTTCAATTGAATGTTTGAAATACTTGTTGATTTTTTTTTTGGAAGAGGAGTTGATTATCAACGACTGTATGGCTGTATACTTATATTTTGATGTCCAAATTTTGCGATGAAACTTGTAATACGATCGATCGTGCCCACCTTGCGTAATTCATTGCGTTGTGAACTATTTGTGTTTAATTTCGCCGGTTCGGCGGTGGACGCAATTGGTTGCCCAAATATTTTACGACTTTACCTGAATAATTAATTGCTAAAATAATTAGAATACCGACGTTGTACATTGTCTCGTTCGTCAGTTTCTCGCATAACAATCGGATACGTGTCGGTAGGGTCGAAACATCGCCAATTATGTGATAACGACGTGTGCCTCTGTAACCAAAAATTGATGTTACCAAATAATTATCGAGTAATTTACGATCCGTTTCCGACATTATTAATGTACGTATATCGATGAAAAGGAAAGTAGAATTTGCTTCGTCCCTTAGATATTGATCGTCATTTATTTCATATGGTGCATTCGATTTTGATGTGGTGTAAGTAAAAATCTGCCCTACCTAAGCAAAACAAAACAAAAAAAGAATGCAAAAAAAAGCTAAGATTTTTTATTCTCAAAATTTGGAGAAATTTACCCTATTGTCGACGAAAATTTTCGTCGACTTAAGAGTAATTCTATGGAAAAATTTAAGAAAGATGCGGAGGCCAGTTCTCTGCTTTGCTTGCATTTACGTGCGTCCAAGGAGTGAAGTCTCGTCTGGAGATGAAAGGAACTGGAACCAGCCTACTGTGTAAATAAAATTTTGTTTGTTATTCTAGAATAGTTAATGAGGGTAAGTTTGATTCAATGTAATAGCAGTACCATGACCTAGGTAGTCCTGGCCTTCCAGGATCGAATTTTTATCTTGGTCTTAGTTTCGGTTTTGCTCGCAAAATTTTCGCCTTTATTGGTAGTTAAATTCAATTGACAACGATAGAGAAAAATTAAAAAAAAAATTCACGAATGTATTAAATTACTTTGGTAACGAGACTGCGAAAGTATAGTTTGTTCGTATTTTTTTCTCGCGTTTTACATCTATCCTTAATCTTGTAGAAAGTGGAAGACTAAGAAAAATTTTGTTCGTCATAGCCTACGGAGAGTGGATTTTTTTTAATCTAAATTTTCTGCAATTTAAACTTATTGTGACTCAAAACTGATGGACGAGTTCATTATGAACACTGGATTCCTACGTCTTTGGTCGATTTTATCCGAATCGGTTTTTACCGAACTATGGTGTTACTTTATAATTACAGTTATCGTGAACAAATTTTATAGGTACCTTTTCTCCAGCAATCTTCGCAGAAAAATCGCGATCACTGCCATTACATCTTTTCTGTCATTGTTACATCGTTTCCAGTTATGCGAACTGAATATGAAGAACGTGAGGCACGAGATATTCAGTTGTTCGCAAGTTTCTATTTGACGCAAAATTATGTGCATGCTGAAATTGATTTGTGACGAATTCAGTGGCGTAGCCTGACACTATTGATTATTACGGTCAGGTTTTACCTGTTAAAGTTCCACACTTACCCTTGCATGTAGGCTGCTCTAACAGAAGTGCCATTCTTTTTTGCAAATGTGCGGTTTCCGTCGACAATGAATGCTAAATGACGTGGTAATTTCAAAGTACTCAAAATACGTATAACTTGTTGTAACAACACTCGCCATAGGTAATTTTTAAACGATATGAAAAATTTGTAAATTTGCATGGTTCGCTGCGCTGGTCATTCAGTAGGCAAATGATATTGGCGTCAGTAACCTAAAACAAATAATGAACGGTTGAAGGTCGTTATTAAATTATGTAAATTATTATGTAAATTTTTTATTTATTTTTTTTTAATTTCCTCAAGCTAATAGTGTCGGTGATTATAAATTACATTTTTTATCCGGTATGTGAGAAAGCCTAAATAGTATTGTGTTGATATCTATAGCTGGAATTATTAAGTTGAAGTTGAAAAAAACCTCGTGCAAAGTACATAACCTCCTTATTGTCAGTGAATATAAAATTAAGTGGTTAGGTACGTGTCTGTTATATCGAGAACAGAGGGTAGCAGTTGAAGTTATGAGCGAAGAAGACAACTGTTTGATGTATTGTTTCAATATTTTTATTGAAATAACAATTCCGAATGAGTGTTGAACGAACAAATCAGTAGCTGCGAATTTAGAGTTATTATTAGATTGGTTTTATTACCCGAATTTAGTATATTATGGACAAATTGTCATAAACAGAAAAGGGTTTAGTAAAAACGCAGGTGAGGAAATGGATGAGAAGACAACAGCAAGTAGGCCTGAACTGCTGAGCTTGCATAAAGTAGCACGTGGCTGTGGTCATAATTTATATTGATTCAAGAATTACAATTGAAAGAGGAATTAGCAACAAATTAAATTTGGACGTGGACGGCTACCGAATGATAGGCTGTTTTTAAGTAGGTTTTCTTCAGAAAATTTACTTATTACCTTGGTGCAGTATTAGCCCCAGAGTTGGGTGTGGTTACGTTTTTCGTTTCATGACCGCAGTAAATTTTGCCACCAATAATTCAAATTCACCACACACACATATATATATAGGTCACAATGTTTATCAGATAATCACGAAATTTGGTACGTACATTTATACTAAGCCAAGAACCAGACCTATTGATTTTGGTGCGGATTGGCCTGATGATTCTTCCGGTACCACCATTTTTGTTTTTATTTTGGCTACGAAATGCTTAATTTTGGAACCATATGTACGAAATTTGAAACAAATATTTATTATAATTTATTCTAGCGTGTTACCAATTTTGGTGCGGATCAATTGGGCGGTAAAGCTTTTTTTTCCTCTTTTTTTTTTCTAATTTACACGAACTTTTCTTTTTACAAAAATCAACCACACGTTCGTGTTTTCTGTTTTTTATTTCATTACTTTATTATATTTCTTTTGTTTTACTTGAAATTATCTGATTATTTATCATACTTTAGCATCATAATTAATTTTTCATTTCAAGAAATGACGCTTTTAAATTTCACATTGTCTATTATTTTGTCAACAGCTAACAAATTTCATACTGTCATAAAATACCATTATCCTAAACAAACTTACAGACAATGTGACCATCAAAATTCATAATTCTTTTTCTCGATAACCTACTTTTTCTAACGAGGCTTGCTCCGCTAGAGTTTTTTTATCTTTAATTTTTATTAGAGTTAAAAGAATGGGCGAATTATCAGTATGAAAATGTACGTATTCGGGCGCTACATTTTCTATACAGATGACTTGTTCGTTTTCATATCATTATTATGGTGCGATTCTGCGAAGAATGGGTCGTTGTAAACTTGTAACGTTGTTACATTTTTTTACACCAACTTGAAAGTTGATATGAAAGCTTTTGGGCTACGTGGAATGTGTCCCAAATATTATTGAAAGTCCATGTTGCATCAAAATCATTCCTTTTGCATTTGCAGCCGTATGTCTTCACATACCAAACACTCGCACCAGGTGTGATGAAACGTGATATCAGATATCTAAAACTATTCAATGTTGTCATCTAATTTGCATCGTAATTCTTTACGACAAATGTGAAAAATAAACGGAGCTAAATTATTGTTACCGTAACTTAGAGATAATCTCGTGTTCGCTATTTATAAATTATATGTTGGTGCTCAGTTTGCGTTGCTAGTTGTTGATTGCTGGTTGTTGAAATTTCATCGTTTATTCCGTAAACATTTTGTAGAAAAGAATGCAGTACCAGAGGAATACGTAAGACGTTCGTGCTTAAGCGATTGTGTGAGAATATTCGTGTCGAAAGTTGACAATGTGTTCTATCTACTCGCGAATAGGGTGTAGGATTAATGATATTCAGTTGAATTTTGCCTCTGTCCGTTCCAAGTAAAACACTGTACCTACTGTGAACCAGTTTTTAAGTAGGTTTTTCATAAGAAAATCTACTTCTTACGCTTGGTGCGGTATTAGCTCTCAGGATTGGGGGTCGGTACGTTTATCGTTTCATGATCTCAAGAAAATTGTGGTACTAATAACCTTAATTCATATATATATATACACACACATTGATTGATTGATAGATAGATATAAGTCCACTTCTAGTTCTCACGGTACAGGTCGCAATGTTTATCAGATAATCACGAAATCTGGAACGAATATTTGTATTAAGCCAAGCATCAGACCTATTGATTTTAGTGCGGATTGGCCGGACAGTACTTCCGGTATCATCTTTTTTGTTTTTATTTTGGCTATAAAATGCGGAATTTTGAAACCATATGTATGAAATTTGAAATAAATCTTCATTAAAATTTATTGTAGCATGCTACCAATCTTGATGCGGATCGACCTGACGATACTTCCCGTAAAGCTTTTTTTCCCTTTTTTTTTTTTTCTAATTGGCATGAGCTTTTTTTTTTTACACAAATTAACCACATGCTCATGTTTTCTTTTGTTTTATTTCATAACTTTATTATATTTCATTGATTTTTTTTTTAAATTATATGATGATGTACCGCACTTTATCAATCTTGATTTATTTTTCATTTTTTTAAGAAAAAATGCTTTTATATTTTACATTGTCTAATATTTTGTCAGCAGCTAACACATTTCATACAATCATAACATACCATTAACGCGTATAAACTTACAGACAATTAATGTGACCATCAAAATTCATAATTATTTTTCTCAAAAACCTACTTTTTCTAGCGAGGTTGATGCGCTAGAGATTTTATTATTTCAATTTATTGTCATTTATCACTCTCTGTGTCTCTGTAGTCTCTACCTCTGTTGTGGTACACCATCATGTCGGTGTCAGTGGCCGATTTTCTTCTCTTCCATTAAATAGGAAAATTTTACATGAAAAAGAAAGCAAAAACAAACGTTTGATTACATGGATTGAGCATTTTATATCCAAAATAAAACAAAAATGGTGGTACCGGAAGAACTGTCCGGCCAACCCACACCAAAATCAATCTTAGTATAAATGTTCACACCAAATTTTGTGATTATCTGATAAAAATTGCCACCTGTATCGTGGGAACAAGAAATTGACATATATATATTTGTGTGTGTGTGTATGTGTGAATTTGAGTTATTGGTGCCAAAATTTTCCTGCGGTCATGAAATGAAAAACGTACCCACACCCAACTCAGGGGCTAACACTGCCCCGAGCGTAATAAGTAGGTTTCTAAAATATAGTAAAACTGCGGTTGTTTTCATTATTTTTCTCGCGCTTCGTTATCATTTTTGGGGACACTATGTATTCGCAGGGATGAAATATGATTTACAGTCTACGTATTAATGGGAAATATTCCTATGTTAATTTCTTTCCACATTTTTAAGTCTACGTTCATTTTGAGCCTGTTTACCAATTATATACGAACTTACCACAGGTTATCAACATTATTCTGAAAAAAATGAGCTTCTTTACTACCTTGTATCTCAGCCCGTACGATAGTTATGAAAAAATTTCATATTAATTTTGTGGTTAAATATGTTACGTAAATTATTTTTATAATGATATATGTTTGTCATATACCGCTTAGTCATCGAGAAAAATCAAAAAAAGCTAAGAGTTTTCTTTCGTTGAGTTTCCCCAAGGAGAAGGCACCGGGTATGAAGGTGGGACATTTCCATCACTTATATACGAAGGTTCGCCGCCATATTTCACGTCTAAAACCTTTTGTAATTCTTGTATTAATCTTATTTCACTGGGCTACACGCGTTCCAGGTGGTCGACCAGGAAAATGGGAAATGTGAATCGTACTTGAATTCTTTAAACACGCATTCGCCTCGACTAATGTATTCTTTTTCCTCCTCTGATGTCATTGCAGGTTCCTTTAAAAAATACCCGCGAACGTGCGTCCGCATGTTTGTCGACGCGCGAACAACTCGAGAGTAAAATTAATGCGATTGCGACGCATTCGCGAAAACTGATGAGCATGTCGTCGACGGCGGCGGCGACGGCGGCGGCGACGACGACGACGACGACGACGACGACGACGACGACGACGACGACGTCTTCCTCGAGTTGGGTATTCGATAAGCCACTTTGGTGGCTGCATCGGATGTGCTTCTACGTGCTGCGATGGGGCGCCATGCCAACACACATCGCCTTCATCATGGATGGCAATCGCAGGTACGCCAAAAAATCGGGCACCAAGCGGATCACCGGCCACCAGCAAGGGTGAGAATTCCTTTTTCTGTACTCCCAATGTACCTTACGTTTGGATGGTTGATGCCTTCAGAACGTTGTTCAAAGTGAATGGAGCGGAGATTAGGCCTCTGTGATGACGGATCGGTTCATCCGGCCAACGATCGGTCTCCATTTCTGGTGAAATTTCGTTTGTTTGGTCCCTCGGTCAGTATAATTCTAAAAAAAAAAAAAAAAAAAAAACTAGCCCAGCAATACTTTGTTAGAAAACCTAGTTTGCCAATTTTCATCCGTAATTCAAAACCAAAAACCTAAATTCCAAAAACTTGAAAAAATTGTAAAACAGTTATAGAGGTTGAGGATCCAGAATCGAGCAAAAAGAAACATAAAAAATAAATGTAAACGAAGTAGCGTCTCAGAAGCGTATAATTCAGCAAAAGATTTAAGTAAAATATAATAAAGTGATTCATTTGTGCGAGACGATTGTACCCCCGAGTATAGCCAAATGTGTGATGATTATAGAATCAGTGTTACCAGATATAGGTAAGTGATATAGATTGTACAGATAAACAGTGTAGAGTGTGTAGGAGTGTGAGGGGAAGAGGATTGGTGGTCCCAATAACAATGTCGATAAGAATCGATATGTATATCAGTAGTTATCGATATCTGACAAACATATCAATTTATCGATGTTTTATTGCTAAAAACCGATTTTCCAGGACTTTTACTCCTATCAGATCTGGTCCCGTATGAAGAATACCTTTTGTGAACATTTTTGTCTTATCCCTTTTGTAGTTTTTTGAAAACCGTAAACAAAATTTTACCTACATTTTTTCTTCTCTAGTTTTATCAGAAACTAACAAATTAATAGACATCAAACTTTTATCAGATTTGCACCTACATAAGGATAATCTATCGTGAAGGTTACAATTCCATCCCTTTTGTCGTTTTCTCAGAATCTTGGAAAAACAAATTTTTCAGGAATTTTTTGTTTTACAGTTATCTCAGAAACTACTAAACCAACAAGCACCAAACTTTTTCCAGACCTGCCCTTATATGAGAATAATCTCTCTTGAAAATTTCATCTTTATTTTTGTTGTAGTTTTTTCAAAACTGTGAACACAAAATTTTGTGCGATATAATTATGTATATGTACATATTTATATACATACATACATACATACATACATACATACATACATATACATATACGTATACATTCATACAATTATACATACATATGTTACCGTCAATATCTGAAATTTGTCAAAACTATTTTGGATCAGTCGGTACTCTTTATAACGAACCACTTTTGACAAAACTAATTCTGACTAGTCCAAATAATTTTATCTGAAGGAAAAGTCTTCCTTCATTTAAAACTGTTGGTGACTGAATAAAAATTCAACCCTACTTTTGACTAAGCCGAACTATTTTTGTCAAAAGATGTTCTGGATAAATACCTACTATTGACTGGTCATATTTCGAATAGAGCGGATGTTGTTTTTTCGTGTTTTTATTATTTTCAAGCGCAATAGAATGCAGTTTGATTAAAATTTATATTATAATAAGAGAATTTGCTCCCTAAACCCGTCTTCATAAAAATTTTCGTTTATTTTGTCTATTTTACCTAACCTCCGAACTACGTCAGTATAGATAAAGCAAAAAAAAATGAAAAAATAACATCTCACAAATGTCTAGGAATTATGTTAGAAGAGGGTAGCCACGTTTTGGAGTAAACCAGCAGCCAATTCGTCACAATGTCATTCGTGACTTTTTTTTCTTGTATTCTGCTTTGCTTTTTTCCTCTCATATTTTTTTCTCGTGTTTGATTGATTCCACTTTTATGGAGGACTTGCCCCCAAAATCCCGCTTTTTTAAACTTACCTTACTCGTAGTAAGATAAAGCCGTGTAAAAAAAAGTTAACTAACTCACCTAATTACCCACTAAGTATAATAAAGGCATATTTAAAAAAAAAATAAAAAAAAAACATCTAATCTCTTACTACAATAAAAGCAGATAAAAAAATAACCAACTCATCTAACCTGCCACAGTAGAATAAGGCCTATCGTATTTAAATAAATTTGAAAAAAACAAATTCTAAAAATTAAATTAAAAAAAAAACATTTAAAGCATGACTGAATGAGCTGGATTTAATCCACGTAAGTTTCCAAAATTCCAGTCTCACACTTTTCGACTTTCTAGAGGTTTGTGTCTAATCTTCTAGAAAAGTCGCGTTACCACAATACGAATATGAGGAGTGTTTCCACTGTCCAAAATAAACAGTGAAAAATATTCGTATTAACTAGTCAGTTTCTAATTTTGATTGAGATACAATTTTGTCATTTATCATTTTCAGTTAATACTTATTAATGAGTCAAGAGTGATCTTTTCGAGTGCATGTGTTGGTCATTTCTAGAATTGTCTGCATAAATCATAAATACTGTCGGTCAGTATTAGTTTTGACTTTTCAAAACTAGTTTCATCAGAAGGAGTTCAGAATAAATAGTATTGACTGATCAAAACTAGTTTTGAGAAATAATGTATATTGATGATAACAAATACACATATACATGAAAAAAATTAGGTCAGAATGGGAAAATGGTGGGACAAACACTCTTTTTGGTTCATGGGCTAAGACGTTCACCAGTCATGGTCTAATTTATTACTACCTGGTGGCATACACACGACCACGAGGTCTTCGTAGTTGTAGGTACACCTGCGCATCGCAGAGCACCCTATAGATGACATGTGGTTTTTTGATGCTAATATTTGGAAAATGGTTGTGGGTATCTGATAAAAAAAATAATTTTTCAAACGAAAAAGTTGACCCTTAAATAAGCAAAACTTGTTATACGTTAAGTTAAATGAGTCATGGCTTGAAATTTAAATTTTCCCATGATTTCAAACCGGAGTCGACGTGATTCACCAAGTCATGAAGTAAACATTGCAACGTCGCAAGTTTTGAGTTTGGTGAACATTTTTATGGTTTTCGAGAGGTTTTGCAATTAAGTTCTTATATGTTTTATTGAAAAAAAAAAGTAATTCTAAGAAAGTTTGGTATCTTCACCACTTTATTTTCCTTCGATCGGAATTGACTGAAGAGTGAAAGTCGGTGTTCAAATAATGTTGTCAGCTTTCTTACATCATGGCCTAGTAAAGTCTAGTTAGCTCTGCTCAACCAACAGAAACAAGCTGAAAAATTATTTTTTTTTGGCCCCTTCGTATTTTTATTAATTTTTGCCTCGATCATCAATGATATTAATTTCGTTTTGTTTGTGATAGTTTCAGTAAATTAACGGAAATGTTGCAATGGTGTTTGGATTTGAACGTCTTGGAAGTCACCGTGTTCGCTTTCAGTATAGAAAATTTCAAACGCAGTGAAGATGAAGTAAATACGCTTATGGATCTAGCAAGAGAAAAATTTCGTAATCTAATAGAAGAATGGTAAGTGTTACGAATAATTATTTCACCAACTACGAGAAGTGAGGAAATGATCAGTTTCTAGAGTAACTGCTGCTTATAGCTGGTTGTTGTTTCTCATTTTTAATCTCGAAATTATTTTAAGACGTATAGGAAGTCCGAGTGGCGTAGCCGTTAGGATTTGACTACCCATCTCAACGTCTCAGGTTCAAATAATCTACGGCTGTTAAATATCATTGTCAAAAAAAAAAGTCTTCTGTGAATGAGCAACCAAATGTTCTGGTTGTTAGCTGTCAACTTTGATTCCCACAACTTACCTCTTGTCATTGTCGTTGGCTATTTCAAATTAGATCAGTTCTTTCAGTTATTCTGCTCAAGTTGTAACTCGCGAGTATGAATGCGTATTGTTTTATCGGAGACGGCGATGGTAAAGTTTTTTTTTCTCGTTTGGTTTCAGGAGAAAATTGAAACAGCATGGAATTTGCGTGCGTGTCATTGGTAATTTAACTTTGCTACCGAAAGATCTGATTACCTTGATAATGATAGCTATGCTACTCACGAAGGATAATAAACGTGCATTTTTGAACGTCGCATTTTCGTACACGAGTAAGTCTGAAAAGAGGTTTTTTTTGTAACAAAGGTGGCTACTGTTGACGATTCAAATTTGCGCAAGAGTTACCGTGGTTCTGGGTCAGCTAATATTACCTCGATGGATTTTTGCCTTCAGGTAAAGAAGAATTGTCGAGCACGTCTTCGCAGATCGTTTACGGTTTCCGTAACGGTTCTCTTTGTGAATCCGACATAACCCAAGACCTTTTCGAGCAGTCCTTGTACACGTATCGTTCTCCACCACCGGAGCTCATCGTTCGAACCTCCGGAGAGCACAGACTTAGTGATTTTTTAACTTGGCAAGTAAGTGTTTTCGCATATTGATTTTTATGGTTCTCTTTTTCGTCTTGTGCGACGCGTCGCGACGGTAGGGTTGGCTAAAAAGTTTTTTAAACTTTCCAGAATTTTAGCTGGTGAGAATCAAGCCGGAGGGAATGTTTACGGGCATTTAATCTGATATTCTGATAATATTGATTGGGGTATTTTTCAAAACAACCACCGCGCATCGATGCGTTTATAGGTGCGAGAAATCAGTAATTGCTGAGACATGCGGTAAAACTACTCTGAAAATCGAATAACCGTTTAATGAAATTCCATCCAGATACTTTTGTAGTTTGTGAATTGTTGGCAGTTGCTTTGGATGATCTGTTCAATGTCAATTATAAAAAATTTGCTGATGGTGAACAAGTCACTCTGATACGTTCATAAATCATGTTATCCTTTTGACCATTTTCGTATAATGGAGACGAGAAGTGATATTATGGACAGCGTTGTCAACACGAGACCACATTAGGGGTTTCAATCCTTTGAGGTGGGATCCTACAAGCCTGCAAACTCCTACACCTTTTTCGTAACTCACACTTTATGAACGGCGGAATCTCTCGAATTAGGAAACAAAGGTGGTATACATGTATGCGTACTGTGTAACTCTCTGATACTGTTTTTAATGAATTTCGCATGGACTTTTTGTTGAATGAGTACTAAAATATCAAGAGACTTTTTTTTTTGCTGGAGAAATTGCGAGAGTGGTAGATTTTTGACGAACGTCCCTAAGATTTCTTGTAACTGTATTGAAAGTGCATACCTGTCCATCGGAAGGTCCCACCAATTCGTGCAAAAAGAAAATAAGGCCTGAATATTATGTGATTTTTTATACCCAGTACTCGCGCAATATAAATTGAACTCGAAATTGTTTGCTTACTTGATTTAATTGGTGTAGCATTCTTTTCTTCCGATCGAATGCGTGGAAATTCTACAGTACTTGATTTAATTGGTGCAGCATTCTTTTCTTCCGATCGAATGCGTGGAAATTCTACAAGTTGACTGAAAATTCTGCGAGAGTTCCTTGGCACTGTAAACTTTATGGGACTGCACTTCTTAGACCACATATATTTATTTACACAGTGGTCAATCCTGTTGACTGATAACTTGATAAGCCAATAAATAAGATATTTTGTTGGTCAGTACTTAAGACAGCGCTGAAACCAAATGACCTCATGTATTTTTTTGTTAGCATTGGTTACCAGATAATGCTCTTGGAGTGGGTTTTGTATGGTGAAAGTCTAGAGATGGGGTATTTTGCTGGGAAAGGTTTATAAATAAATTTTTATAATCACTGGTGCTAGTTCTTTCTATATTTTAGGCATACTATTATCTGATGGTGTAACTGGCTTGTTTGATCTTAATCAGGCATAAATACTGGATGAGCATAAATAAAATATTGTGTTGACACGCATTACACAATTTACAAAGAATGTTATGAACATATTGACGTATTCTACTCAAAGTATGTGTATCATATATATCATAGAAGAGGCTGAATATCTATACTAGTTTAAAAAGGTTAATTTTGAAAACTACTGAACAGATTTGAATGATCCTTTTACGTTTATCAAGTTCACTTATTACCTATGATAATAGGTTGCTTATTATTACGACGATCAGTCCTTAAAATGTTGAGCAGTGCAGCAAAATATGCATGCGCGTGAATAAAAATACATACTAAATTTAATCGACGTCCATTGAACGATTAACGAAAGGTAGAACAAAAGAGAAATGGAAAACATATTTTTTCAACACGTACCTTAAAAACGGACGTTTTTGTGCCTCTTCACTGTATGTGAAGAATGAGATTTAAACACTATTTTTTAACATAATTTTTCAAGCAGGCACACTTAGATCGTTTTTACATTATTAAACACTGTGACTTTCGTTTTTTCATACACAAGCGCACATAGTTTTATCAAACATTAAGATACACTTCGATATTACCTGTTTTTTTATACAGCTTTTTGTTTATTTTTATTACTAACAGTTTCTCTGCTCTGGGGGATCAAACCTCTAACCTCCGCATTTGCAAGCTCGCACCTTAACCACCACGATTTCTGGTTGAAGGAGTTGTGATACTTTCCGCTTATATGTTTGCCAGTTATCAAAATATTTATTTTTCTACATTTTTTTGGGGTTGTTTTTGAAAGAGTGGGTGTCGAAAAAAATAGTATGTGACACGTGTGAAGTAGGTGATTGCTACTCGTGTGATATGCATCACTCGCCTTTGGCTTGTACTGCAAGAATCACATTCGTATCAAAATCACCTACTTTACGCACTTGTATCACAAATAACTATTCAATGTCTGTCTCTCTTTTCACAAATCTCTTTTTGTCTCTCTCTTTAAAACGCCACGTTTCACTTTCGCTATGCATTTCTCTTCAGATTACTGTAATAACAAATTATCGGCGGCATTGGGGTTTTTTAAGTCGCTACTTTCAAATTTAATGTCTATTTTCATATGGAAGTTGTCATTACAACCTAAAGGGCTCGAAAACAGGGAGTGGTGAAAAAAAATTACAAATATTTTTTGGGTAGGATTTGTAGATCGAAGCTGTACTTAAGTCCCAAATGGCTTCAAAAAAATAGAAGTTGATATTATTCGTATTTATGAGTAATGTATCATTACTATGATTTTTTGAAGTCCTAATGTTTATATGGGAACCGCCATACCCTGTCTAATATAAAATACATTCGCCATTTATAGTTGGTGGTGAGATGGTTAAGTTCACCGTTTTTAGCTGGCAAATATGTAGGTCCCAGGTTTGATTCCCCGAGCCGACAAAACCTACAGTTTAAATTTAATTTTCATTTTCACTAGATCTTTGGGGCGACAAAAGATGGAATAAAAAATCATTGAACATTTTCTGAAATGATTCCCCCTACTTTCGGTGAGTGAGCCAAGCTAAGCTGATATCAAGGGTGGCAAGTGTGGTATGAAGATTTTATATTGGTTTGTTGCAGGGAGTGTAACAGCTAGAAAAACACTTAAATGGTGTAAAATAAACAAAATAAAGTGTAATGATAAGTATATAGCAAAAGTAACTTCACGATTATTGGTGAGGAAGTAGTTAATACAATGGACTTGATTGGTTGTACTTCCATAAAGTTTTTACATTTTTTTTTATTTTTTTTTGTAGAGTTCGTTCAGTTACTTGCATTTTGTGGACGTGCTGTGGCCTGAATTCTCCGCCTGGAATCTAATGTCGGCTGTCTTTTGTTACCAACATTTTGTTCACAAATTGGGGAAACCGTTCAGAAAAACACTGCCGCCGTTGGTTACCGAAAACCGTGCACCATTCGTGGAAGTGTTGCACCAAGAGCATTTACGCATTCTTTATGATATGTGCGGTGACAGTGACCAGTCGATGGATTTGGAAAAGTTACAATCGATATCGAGTGAAGATATTTACGAGTACTACAAGACGCATATCAAAGTGTAATTTGTTGGCCAAGCTCTTTCCAATACGAATGTTAGTTCCTCGTTTTAGAGCCTTTTAAAGCGGTTTTTATTTTTATCTCTCTGTTGATGATGATCGAAGAAACGGTTTTGCATCCGATAATATGCATTCTTGTGTATCTATCCAATCTCGGTTAATTTTAATATTTTAATAATATTTTGCATTTAATGTATTTAAGAAAGAAATGAAAAATGTTAAATCTTGTCGATGTACGTATAAACATTGTGTGCAATTTTGAATTCTATTCAGTGAACAAAATTTTGTCCAAAATTCATAACGTGAAATATTATTTTAAGTAGCGTTTTATTATAAAAATATTTCTTGTGTGATTCATTGTACGGGCGATCATTCCAATATTTATTTTTCATTTTTTATTTTCATTTCGTACCCGTCAATTTTGTTATTTATTTTTTAAGAAATACATTTCATGAAAAGAAAAATGCAAGTGCTATTAATTTTTTCAGAGATGAGAAATTGCAAAAAAAGATACTATAGGTAACCGAAGCTTGAGAAAATTTTTTCTGTATTTTGTATTGGGCTGGTTTTTCAATTGCCAGCTAAGAAATTTAATTGTCAGATAGCGCTATAATCCTATTCAACTCCTAGCGCGATTTGCCAGTTAATAAACTGAGATCTTGACCGAGGATGCTTAATTTGAATAGTAACACAGTTTTTGTTTTTTTTTCTAGCCTCCGTAGCAGAAACATTCTTGGTTTAGGGTTAGGATTGAAGGTGAATGAAAGACATCCGATGGATTAAAAACGAAGTTCGGAAATAACTAATTTGTCATTGTAAAATAAGTTTATTCTCAAGTTCGGGAAATTTTGTAGCTATTTAATTGTTTTGTGACTACAATCTACCGCTCCGATTCCTTCGAGAAAAAAATAGTTGTGAAGGATCCGTCGTTGAAAAAAATACGTAGGTTCGTAGAAATTTCGCTATAGCGTTTCGAGCTTATCAGTCAAGAATTGAAGGAAAAAAAATTTCAGTTTTTTTTGGGTGCAGAATTTTTCAGAAGTTTTTCATTTATTCGATGTAATATAACGAATTCATTAGTGAAAATGAATTTGAGTGAATTGGTGCCACGTATTCTTCACGAAGGTGTAATACTTTTGACTATAATTACCAGTACCTATGTATAGGTTAATTTGTCATCCCTGATCATTTTTAGCGAGGAGGTTTTATGTTCGTTGCGTGTGCATACATTTTTTGTATACGTACCCAGCGATTACTCACCAACGGCTGAACTAATTTTTATGATCCCGGATTCATTTAAAAGAGTATAGTCTAGAGTTGATCCCATTATGGGATCCGAAATTATAAATCTGAAATTTAAAATTCAACTAATTTCTGCGAAAATTGGTATACTTATTGGAGTTTTCTTAGTTGCTGACTGCAAACCACCTACAGATTTTCAAAATTTAAAATTGCAGATCGAAAATGGTGGATTTAAATTATGAATTGAACCAATTGAAATGGGTAGTTAGTAGGTACCAACGTAGGATAAATATAGGGATTTTATATGTATTGAGCCCATTTTTTTTCGTATTTATAAAATTGAAACGAAAAATATTAAAATAATAAAATAGGGTACTTTTTTTCAAAAAAATGAAACTGATTGAAAAAAGATATGCCTATATTAAAAAAAAAAAAAACTAATCAAAAAAAGCTCTAAAAAAGAAAAGGATAATTTCTTCTGAGGATGTTATCACACCATTTTTTTTTTATTCAGGATGTTATAACACCGTATTTTCCTTTTTTGAACAAAACTTTTCAAGTCGGTGCCATATTTTGAGCAGTTAAGAAGGTACTTAGGTAAATAAGTTGAGGAAAATTAGTTGTTAAAATTTTAAAATAAATTTTAAACTTGCTTAAATTTACAGGAAATTTATCATTCGCGAAAATATCAGTATCCTTTCAATCTCAAGAAAACAAAATTGACCTATGGACATTTTTTAACAACCGTCATAAGGGAATTAATGTATTTGGTATGGTGTACATGTCCTTCAACCAGATCGGTCACATCTCCAACACACTACCATAAATAAAACAATAATACGTACTACCACTAACATAGGTAACTCTCTAACATTGACAAATGATACTTTAAAAGCATGAACACATTTAAGCCTGATTCATGCTTCGCTAGTTTTGTAGCTACTGGCGAGCTATTTGGAGTACTATTCTGTTAACAGTTGAAAAGTCAGTTTCCTATTTAGCCATTTAAGTTAATTTTAAGCTTGGCGGATGGTTTTCTGAAAATCTCATATGAATCTCACATGACAATCTGTCAAGTTGAAGTTGACTTTAAAAGGTTAAAAACGGCTAGTAACTTTTAACTGTTAACATAATAGTACTCCAAGTAGCTGGCTAGTAGTATGGAAACTAGCCAAGTGTGAATTGGACCGTACACACACCGTCACAATTCAACCTAGAAAGTTACGCAAAACAAAGTATTTTCTTTTTTGTAACTGTTATAAGCTAGGCCATATTGCCACATTTGTGTGTTTTGTATATGAAGGCTTTCATTGTATCACTGAGTTCAATTTAATTATAAGTTTTTATTCTATTCACTTCCGCGATTTTAAAATATACCAATACTGCAGCCAATATAATGTTTATTTTGCATAAAACTAAAAGCAAAAAAAATAATAAAAGCTTATATCTTAGAAATTCGTTTTTAACCTAAATTTATTTTAACGTTGTTCTGGCACCCTCGGGGATTTAGCTAAGAGAAATGGGAGGAGGCTTTCTCTAAAATACTTTTAGAGTTGGAAAAATTTACCAGTTGCATGTACAGTTGGAAAATAGTAAAATTTGATGACTTTTTTTTAGGGAATTTTAAAATTTATTTACAATTGGAAATTTTTGAGTGGGAAAAACTGGTGCCAGTTGACCGTTTATTCTTTTTTCTTTTATTTTTTAGCTATTAGAAATTTCCAAAATTTCGGTTGGAAATTTTCATTTTTTTCTCCCCCCTAAAAAGGCTTTCCTACAAACAATCATCGCCAGTTGAGAGATGGTTGTTTGAATCCCAGCTGCGGATCTTTATTTTTTATTTATTTCTTAATCCCTCCACTTCAGGCCAATTAGTGAAACTTTTATCAGCCCTCATTGCTAAATCGCTTAAATAATTCTCATCAAACTGTATTGGTACTTGCAGGGACTCTAGTATGAGGTGTAGGGGCTCAGCCTTGACAACAGTCGCCCCCAAAAGGCAGGTTTTTTTTTGTCCTTGCGACGTTAAATGAAAACACAATTACGTTTGATCGTAATTACCTGCATGTACTAGCAGGTAATGTACGAGTACCAAATCGTGACTAATCTCGACAATGCGATGATGTCACAATCTGTACACAAACTGGTCCATCATCTCTTATCACTACAAGAGATGATGCAACCGGGCCTCTCTCACTTACATACGTATTCCTTACATACGTGTGTATGTGTGTGTGTAAATAAGCCAGTATATAAACTGTCCGGACTGGCTCTAAAATCGCCAGTGTTTGCCCAGGTTTTGGCTTACCCATATGTAAAAAATATGAAGTGACTGAACACGCAATTAATTCCGTAGAATTTACCTTCTGGTGAGAATACTTCCTCATAACAAGGTATTCCACAGTACTATTTTTCATTAAATTTAGAATCAACTATATCCACAAATTAATTTCACTTTTATAGAATGATAACTACGTCTTGACCCTCATTTGTGGAATTTAATTTGGTCACCTGCCTCTCAATCACTGAACCGATTTAGGTTATACCCATAACTACCCCCATACTAAATTCAAACGGCCTCTATCTTGTTCACAATAAAATGAAATCTTATATAATAAGTCCTACATGAATAGCTAAGTACTGTAAATAGGTACATACATATGTACCTTAATAAGTAGGTATATAAATATATTTATATCTAAAGATGTAGGTACTATGCATATAAAGATATTTGATTTTCTGATGTTTACGCCAAAAGTCACGATTTTTCACGAAATCAAAATCTATTTAATTCCTAACTCGAACATCGCTACGCTAACTGCATACGATCTTTTTAAACCTGAATAAAACAAGATGGCTGCATCTATTTCTGTAGGCTATTTTATAATGTGTTTTCGTCTAAGGAAACTAAAAATGGCCGATTTTATTTAAAAATCGATGTTATTCGTATAGGCGTAGCCAAATAGGACAAGGAGAGGGTATTTGCTCCCTAATTCTTTAGAAAAAATATTATTATTATTATTACCTATTATTATTGTAATTATTATTACCTGTTATTATTATTATTATTTTATGTATGCGGCAAAAAAGTTTGATATTCGCTTTTAAAAAAAAATTTTTCTCCCTCCTAAAAAATTTTCTGGCTACGTTTATGACGGTATGGCACACATCTAGCCTATCATCTCAGACGTGACAATAAACTCGTATCTATTCACCCGGAATAGACTCATACAGTAGTTACGTTCCTATCTCATTGATATGCAACCTCACGATGTTCAATCATTTATTAATATTCAAGGCCAATAGATAACTTTAAAAAAGACTGACCGCGGCCCGTGTCTCGCCCTAAAAAATGAGAAATTAAACAAATTAGAAAGCAATAGCTTATAGTTAATCGTTTGATATTTTCATTCTTCACTGCGGACGCTGAGTATTAGGTAAGTATGAATGGGGGACGTGCGTGAAACGAAAAGGGGCACCGCACTTTCACGATCAAAATATCTTTCTCGCCGATCAAATTACCTATCTCCCCTCCTTTAGGTAGGTACCCACCAACAATTTTCAGTCTCATTTTCTTCTACGCGAGTAATAATATTATTCGTGTTTTTTGGGGTATTTCTGAATAAAATAATTTCGAGTTCAGTTATTCGAAAAAAAAAACGATTTATGATTATTGCAAATGGGTCCGAATGCTGGTCAAGCATGTTTGAATTGGACATGGTAGGAGTGGGGGACAGTCTATAGCTTCGAAAAAAAATCATCCCGCATATTAAAACAGCGTTCAGATGAGCAGATGAGGTGCGTTCGACACTATTTAATATTCTGTCGACACGAATTAATCGGAACATTTTTTTACTTTTGCCACTATTTTTGTGCGAGTGATTCGATTGCTGGATGTTCCCATTCGAGGACGAAAATGTGAAACAATCGAATTTTTGTTTTTCAAGTCGAGTCGAAAAAGTGCTGCAGAAATGGTCGAAATGGAACTGAATATGACCGAATCTTACGCTCGAGAGTTTGCAAAAACTTCGCAAAATATGTCCGCATTCTCATCGACCGTTTTGACGTTCGGTTTTTGCTTTTTCGGATTTAAAGTATTTTCGTTTTTTATGCAAAAATTGAAAACATTCGATATAATGAATACGCTATCCCGAGGAGGTGTCGGATTGTTTTTTGGATCTCCGCAAGGTAAGATAATTTGGTAATTTTCAAATATTACGCTTATTGGGTAAATGGTGTCGGAGACTGTTTGCTTGAGTTTTAACCTTAATATTATTTGGAAATTATTGAAACTCATTTTGCGAACCGATTGATAGGGTGGAGTGAATAATTTTTTTCGGTTTTAAATGCGTGGGCATACCGTAGGGCGGTCTGCGGGGGGAGGGGAAGTGAACCACTCCAATTTCTACGAAGTTGCAAATCAGTAGGCAAACCTTCTCAAATTCGTGGCTGGTCGTCATTATTTGATAATTGACTAAAATTTGTGCATTGCGTGACTATGATTACGCACTTCCTCCCAGCTCCGTGGAGCCGCTCCTTTTCCAACGTGGACAATTCGAATTTCAAAGAGGGCGTGGCTCCAGCGAGGAAAATTTTGTTTGTGTTTCTCAGAAGAAATTTCCCGATTTTCTCTTCCCCCCGTGTGTCTAGGGGGACAAGGAGAAATTTTCAAATTTTGTCAGTGCCGGCAAATGATCCAGCTGTCTCGGGAATTTCCGGCATTGCCCACTTGCACGCTAGGGGCCTGCTTGCCCCAAGGCTGCAAAATAAATACACTAAAGTACGTGTTCTAAAACTCAAAAAATACGAAGTAAGTTTACATCCCTCCGCCCACGTAAAAAATTACAGCAAGTTCCCTTTTGATGTGTGGCCAAAAAGTTGGCACTTTCTCCTGGTACGACCACCCGCCCCCGCCATAATAAAGTCTTTCAATACCTATGCTTTTGCTCAAATCTTTACAGTCTTGTATTATGAATAGTTGATTCATGCCTTCAAAATGAAAGAACTGCAAATTTCAACTCCAAATATACGTTTTTGTTGCGAGGTGGCGCATAGGATACTGAACGTAGGTACTGAAAAAAATCACAGTGGTACCTACGTCATAGAGAGGTCAAATAAAAAGCAACCATAAAAAGATCGATCGTGATCGGATGATTTTGATCGATCAATCCGATATGATCAGTTTCCGAATTTTCAACGATCGCGATCTCATAATTTTTGGTGTGATCAACACGATCACTTTATAATACGAAAATACCTATTATCATCATCATCATCATCACATTAGTGATTAGTCAATAAGTTTAGTGTTTCAGCGGTTTTTATTGCATTAGAATGAATATAAAGCGATAATTGAATTAAATACGTAACATGGAATTTTTTTTAGCAAATTTTATAACCAACTACGTATAATAATTTTGTTTGAAAATAATTTTTTTTCTTTTTTTTTTTTTTTTTTTTTTAGTAAAAAGAGAGTAACTAGGTAGCATAGATAGGTACCAATAAATTATTTGTGAGAATTATTAGTTTCTTGTGGTCTTGTATTCTCGATCATAGCTTTTCTCCCATGAACTGAAATTACAGAATTGGTTTTTTGACAAATAAGATGATCGATCATAAAAAGATTTATCATTTTTGTGCTGATTGCGATCAATTTTATGATTGAAAATATTTTTGATCGATCGATTCTGAATCGATCAAAAGTTATTCATGATCGACATCTCTTGTACGTTTACGCCAGTTGAAAAGTTACATTTCCATTTTAGAATAGACAGAATTTCAAATTATATAAACATATTGTGGGTTGTGTTCATTTCCTACATGTTTTAAGTGTTTTGTACTATAGTGATAAAAACTTTAAGATGCAATAATTTAGAAATCAGGGCTAGTTTTACAACAGATGTTTAAACTAAGATTGGAGTTTGAACTATCTATACAGTAGTAAAAAGTAATTTTACAGTCTATTGAACCAAATTTAATCATCGTGATTATAGTGTTTGGCAATTTCCGGAAACAAAATTTTTTGAGAATGGGAAACCCATTCAGAATTCTTCGTGAAAATTGATACAGCACTCCCATACTTTATATTTTGACGACCCTCGTTGATTTCCATGCAGTAGAACTTTAGTAAATTAGGAAAGAAAAAATAGTAAGCATAATACCATTAATGCCTATCAATTATTGCAAATAGTAAGCTACTTATTCACTAGTATCTTTAGTTCATCTCTTTTCTTCTATCAAGTTACCAACTTCACATCTTTTACAGTTTTCTCAACTATCTTGTGAGTATCTTGATACAAATTACTGACATAGAGCCAAATTTGTCATCTTTAGTATTTACTTAACGCTAAGAGCATTTAGCTACGTATATTCACTTAAGTGACGTCCTGACCAGACTTTGATTTTCCCTTTATATTTATGCTGAAGTGGAAAAAATGACATTTTAAAAATATCAAAACTATTAATAATTATATTTGTTTTTTTTTCATAAGTAGTTCTTCTAAGTTAAATTAACTATTAGAATATGACTCATGGACCTATGTAGGTACGAGGATTTCATCCTAATATTCCTTTAATTTGATTTAAAAAAAAAAAAAAAATGAAAGTAGGTATTGTTGCGGAAGATATTTTTACGTTTAAAATATTTCAACAAATGATGAGATAAAATCTATTTGTCTTATTTCTTTATTAATTCAAATTCAATTATTACATTACCTACGTTTAATTACCACCATAATTATTTCATTTATACAATATTTGAAACCTGGTAGGTACATCCATAAACAACTAGTATGGACCTTAACTTGATCATTTGACTGGCAACACAGGAATGAATTTGTCTACAAAAGAAGAGAATACAGTCTCCATAATTTTGCTGTTATGTCTTCAAAATAGATGACTTAAAATAGGTGATGTGACATCAGAACATTCACTGAATATGATGACTCTTCATTGTCAGAATATTTGGTGGTGTTTGTCCATATGAAGTAGGTATCATACAGACACCAATTATTCCGAGAATTAGGAATAATAGTTGTCTATATTTTGTTTGACACGTTTTTGTAGACAAACTGAAAAAAAAGTGACGGAACGGGTACCATCAGTTTTATTTTTAGTTAATATAAAAAGTATAAAAGTTTAATAAATTGAAAAAATGAATGTATAATTGTTATGAAAATTCTTTTAAAATTGAGCTTAGAATGCAGAAGTACAGTCCATAGTCTACACCCGCATCAATCCATTTGAAAAGAGAAAATTTGAGTGGGTGATTTAATGTATTGGTGTTTTGTACTTGGTATTTTGGCACTAATGCATGGCAAAAGAGAATATTTGGACACTGATACAATGCATTTGGTGCCTCAATACGTGTGTCAGTTAGGCAATTTTTGTTATGTTTCAACTAGATCTTTTAATATATGCTGCATGTGTCAGGCTATGGTCTTTATTTATACCCAAAAACAAGAAACTGGGAATTCCTTAGAAGTTTTGAGTGGAGAACAAAACATAAAATTCCCAAGAATGGGAATTGAGAATTTCCATATCCAACATTGAATTTGTAAACCACGGTGCGTTAATGGCTGGTTGAAGTTTTTCATTTGCTGGTTTATTACAAAATTTTTTTTATTGACCAACTGCAAATTCGCATGTAGTTGCTAAACACTATCAAATTATCAAATATTGTTAAAATATTATAATTTTATCAGTTATTTATTTATTTTATTTTGCATCATAGATAAAGTACTGCTTCATTAATACGTGGGCATCTCTTCATTTTTTTCAAAAAACTATTGATAGTGCATAGGACAATCAATAAAAAGTTTCAAACGCTGTTATCGCATACTATTGACCAACATTTTTTGTCCCGTTGGGATTTGATTAAGGGGATCCTAATTATACCCTACATTATATCTATATGATCTATACTCTATTCACACTTTGGAGTGTCTGACATCAGAATCACTTTTAGATGTGGCTCTTGATTGAAGAGAGAGGAAAAGGTACAGATGCACATTATTATGCAATGATAAGCACCATTTTGTAGAGTGAATAACAAACATGGTGCTTTAAGCAGTCAAGTGTAAATATACCTCTTACCATGAACAGAGTAGGTATAATATTATACACTGTTTAATATGGTTTACAATTTAGTTCTCTAGGTAGGTGTCCTGGAAACTCAAAAATTTTTTTCAACATCATTCCGAAAGATAACACCCCACGTTTTGTATTTCAACATCACAAATTAAATTTTCATAAATATTACCTAAGTACCTATCTAATTATTTTGTGAGACATCGCAAAAGTTAAAAACAAAACATAGATTCAAGTGAACCGCAACTGATATGCAATTGTAAAACCAAATAAACTTTGAACTATGGATCAATTAAGGTTCACTAGAACTAGAGTTTAAATTTCCATCGTAAAACTGGCCTTAATGAGTCGATTCGAGCTATCTTTGAACTTGATCGGGATATGTACCGAAAGTATGCACATGCCTAATTTTGTCCTATCGGTAAAAAATTACTCACTGCCATAATATCATTGTCTAAAAATATCAAATTCAAACAGCCTTCATTTTGAAACTAACTGCGGTGGATTTCACCCATCGATTCCAATTTGAGCGAGATATGGACCTAAAGTATACACACGCTAAATTTTGTTGCAATTGGTAAAGAAATTCACTCTCCATTGTGTTAACTTTGCGTTGCCTATATCCCATAATTATAGATAATATATACATACATGTAGAGATAAACTTTTGAGGGGAGAGTGTTTTTGTGGTCTGGGAACCATTATCGCAAAAACTGGTGAAATTTTCTAGATGTCATGACATGCTAGTATGCCACTCTCCACAACAGGTAGATTCTACGAAATATAAAATCTACATTGAACTTGACGTTGGTAACTAAGAGCTTACGAGAATAAAAAATCTTGTTCTCTGGATACATATATAGTACCTACCTACTTTGATATTAGAAACCCAAAAATGTTCACGTGAGATTTAATTATTATTTTATCAATCTGATCAGTGCCAACCAGCTTCTGTTGTTGGTTGGATGCGTAGAATTGGTCGTGAAACCGTGTGAATTTTCTCCCCTTTCCTCGATACCAACCCCAGATTTTTAGCCCTTATATATGGCAGCCCAGGAATGGCAGAATGTATGAGGCGAAATTATCGAACCAACTTTAAAATAGCTGTTTCATTGACCCTCCTCTGAACGTGATGATAAATAACATTTCAAATAGGCTTATATCAAACTATACGTCCTAAAGTTTTCCTGTGAAAGATGGATACATTTTTACCATTTCATTTTATTACGTACAGAATGATAGATAGATGTAGAGGTCGATGCGCAATTTAATTTTTTGCCATCCTTCAGGAGCCTTAGAAAAAAATTATAAGATTCTTCACCTAAAAAAGTGGTATTTATTTTTCTGCCCCAAATCAACCGAATTCTATACATTATGCATCCATTTGGTGTAAATTTAAATGTACCTTCCTGCACTTTTCGTTATAAAAAGATTTTTCCTTACTGTAAGGAAAATACGTCGATATAAATTTGTATTTTTCTTTCACAAGAATTCTGAAACCTAAAATTAAATAAAGTAGACGAACCTTTCAACCGGAAAGCTTTCATCCGGTTGTCACACCACTTGTTGATTTTCACATTCCATCTTGTACGGATACCTTGAGAAGGCCTTATCTTTCGATTCAGTAGAACGTTCAGGAGATGTATTGTAACCTATTCAGAATTAAATAAGATTATGAAGATCTTTATCATCATTGTCTTCAAATTTGACTGTAGAGTCATGTGGAATATATAATTATTTATATGATTATGTGTATATGAATATTATATAAAATCTTCACACGTTAGGTGGGTTGTATTTCTGTTTACAAACTTGGCTGACCTACAAGAATTTTGAAGATTTTGGGTTTTGAAGCCACACTGAAACTCACTTCCGCGTTGCCATTGTAACTCTTGCATCCGACCTAGGCGCATAATTTGATAATAAGCCTACATTAGAAAAATGAATTGAAACAAGTAATAAAAAGGAAAAAAATTTCTATAGATGCTAAAACACCATCTCTTTTTGATTGAGAATGTCATATATCACCATCTTCTTCTTTTCTGAACAAAACTTTTCAAGTCAGTGCCAGCAAAAAGTAGGCTTGCTTTTTTTTAGGTTGGTTTTTATTTTTTTATATTTTTTTATTTCGTTAAAGTATACCTACTAACTTATTATTAATTTTCAATTTTTGGTTTCAATTTTATAAATATAAAAAAAAAGTAGCCCAAAATAAAATCCGCCATTCTGCCTACGTACCTACCAACTTTCATTCAGATAGGTTTAATTCAGTATTTCAAATCGACCATATTAGATCTGTAATTTTAAAGTTCGAAAATCTTACAGCGGATTTGTAATCAGCAGCCAATAAAACTGCAAGACGATAATTTTCATGGGAATTGGTTGAATTTTAAATTTTAAGTTCATAATTTCGGATCCGGTACTGATTCGATTTAAAAAAAAATTTAATAGGACCACTTTTAGACTATCCACTTTCAAGTGAATCCTGAATCATCAAAATCAGTTTATCCGTTTCTGTACAATCAGCGTACATGTATTAATTATATATATATATATATATATTATATATAATTATATATGCGTATATGTACTGGCAAGCACAGAACCTCCTCTTTTCTTCTAAGTTGGTTTCGAAGGGGAGTTTAGGGTCAAAGTCCTCATTATAAGAAAATAGAAAAATTTGGTTTTAAAGGGTTAAGCCTTTCTTAAAAATAAAAAAAATTGGGGTTTTGGATGGCACGATTGTTTTTTAACAAAGTATTACACTTACGAATTCGTGGGTATTTCAGCAATATTTTGTACTAAGTTTCACTTGTATCGCGTGTCCCACGATACACTCATTTGATTTTTCTTTTTGCAAAGATAAAAAAATTGAAAAATCAGATTGATGAAATTGAAAAAAAAAAAAAAAAAAAATAGTTTAGCTATTCACTTCACCCAAAGTTAACTTTACTTATCAAGTCGCGTGAGGTAGAATGAAAATCGAAAATGATCAGAAATGTGATTCATCGTGAATTTCTGATCGGTTTCGTCAATTTTTCTCAAGTTATGCTTGAATATGTGCTAAAAAAGTGAAGTTTGCAACTGCGAGGAGCCGATTTTCATTCTACTTCGTGGCTTGATAAGTAAAGTTGGCTTTGCTACACTCTAATAACTAACCTGAATGCGAGTGCTAAAGGAATTCTAATGTTTGAAATAGGTATGTTCGTTTTTTATCCACGTATAATTTGTACATAATTATGAAAAAACCCATAACCTCTATCAATTTAGGAAGATTGAGTCATCAAAACTTTACGTAAATTTGTTCCCATAAATGATGTACGAATTTTATGCCTTTCTAGACATTATGGAAGCAGTAATGCGATACCTTGAGAAAGCGGAGCCCACTCCTTACACATTTTGGCTGGGTTACGTCCATTACGTTCTCATAGGTAAACCAGAAGACTTGCAGGTACAGTAAAAAACTACAACTTTTCAAAGTTAAAAGGAACATTTAAACGTAAAGTTTAAGAAATTTTGATTACCTACATTTAGAGGCGATTGATGTAGGTAGGTACGTAACCGAATTCTGCATATTTTCTGTGAGATCTGTACAGATTATTTTCAGAAAGTCGTTCGATGCCGATACAGATTCACAGATTACCGTACAGAAGGTACCTCCCGATGTGTAGGTACTGTAAAAGTTACAGGAGATATGAATAATGAACGTTTCTACTGTTGAAAACGTGTAAAAAAGTCAGGTTTTAAGTGTGTTTTGTTTTATTTTTACCATCTATTCGCTGATGCACTTTCAAGTTATTATCACTAACATGTACTCGAGACGAATTTGGCTGTTTTCTCTCTATTTTTAATTTTAGAACAGGAAATAATTTGCAGAAATCCACAGATTGGTTTGCGGAAAAAACATAAAAAGTTACAGTTTAGGTACAGGTGCGTGTATTTTACAGAAATTCCTGTGAAATAGACGTCAACCCGCAGTAACACGTCAAACACACTTCACTCACCTTACGTATTTAAGTATATACTGTACACAGCATCATAGGTTCATATTATATGGTCGTGAAGCTGCACCGAAGTTTCAAGTTTATAGGTACCGCACAGTATACAGAACTAATGCTGCTTAAGAATAATGTGAAACCACTATACTCGTACCTATCTGAATGAATAATTATGATACGAAAACAATCGTAGAATTTATATACCTACGAATAAATAGTTCTCTCGATGAATTCTATGGCTTTAAAAAAATTGTAAAAAATTATGAGTTACTGCGAAGGTCGAAAATAAAGTTTAGGTGTTATGCTTGTAGCATAACCAAAAATTTTGCATTAATGTTGAACTTTGTATTTGATTTAAGAAAATAGTATATAATAACCTGGTGCACTTACTGAGGGTAATAATCACATTTAAGGAAATAAATTATTATTCTGCTCCTTATTCGTCGAAACACTGGCCCATATT
Organism: Ericerus pela; assembly: GCA_011428145.1. Classification (NCBI taxonomy): domain Eukaryota; kingdom Metazoa; phylum Arthropoda; class Insecta; order Hemiptera; family Coccidae; genus Ericerus; species Ericerus pela. Next base: position 28,883 of record WOFM01000440.1, read on the forward strand.
CACAAACATCACTTTAACCTGCCTTCACTTAAACTTCACTTAAAAATTACTTTTGGCACAATTTTGTATTTAAGAGTGTGGAAACTACGGCAATGGGTGATCGTTGACAAAAGAGTATATTACACACTCGTCGATCACTTAGTGGGCCAGTGGAATAAATTCCTTTGGACTACCTTTTTGCGCTCACGGCTATGTATTTTGTCTACGTAGCTAAATTTGAATACTGAACTAGACTCACACAAACTCGAACATACAGAAGAAAATGCTCCGCCACCTTGGTATTTGTGTGGTCTCGTGTATTACTACACATAAACCCGCAGAAACATTTTATTTTTATATTAGAACTCTCATAAGAGATACAATGTTCCCGCATTTTTAAGCGCAAAATTGTGCAAAAAACTTTTTTAAATTGAAGTTTAAGTGAGGGGAGTTTAAAGTGACGTTTGTGAATATGGGCCACTGTGTAGGTACATGCAAAAATTTGGTTGAATTCGGTAGGTAGATATGGGTTTAAACATATAATAATACAATAGTGTAATTGGCAATTGTCAACAACCTCGAGCTCAATTTTACTCTTTTTTTTGTTACCAAGAAGAACGTTTACTCTTATATGTGTCTGAAGTTTTGTGATTCAAAACAGAACTGTTTTCCCCTCCTTTATTATAAAATTGTTCGTTCGTTGGTGTTCACATCTGTTTAGTGGACGTACATATTTTATTTCTTCTTCGATCGCCTGCTAATTCGCCACGGTCTTTATCTTGTGTCTTTTGTCCTCGTTCCCTTTCATCGTTGATCTTACCATTTTGTATAGGGGTGTGTGATATTCCGTCGTCGCTATCTGTAGATAAGCTCTACACTGTATTTTCGTGCTTGTTTCACCTTCTCGTCCGTCTAATCTTTTTTTTAACTTTATCCAGAGCTCTGTCTGTATTTGTTCGCTACACAGTATGCGTATATTTTTGTGCTGATATAATTTTTCGCCATTACAGAATTTCAAAGTTAAAATTTCATTTTTGTTCTTAGGGTTTTGCCCTCTCGGTGTTTAAAATCTCCTTATATGTTCGTATTAAGAGGCTGTGCTTCCTCAATTTGATAGCACCTTTACTAGTTTGCTTATGCAAAACTTGGAGTTTATTTTTTATTTAGTGTTCTTAACTTTTTATTTAGACTTCATCTTATGTTGTCAAAACATTGGTCCCTTGAGCCCGATTTGCTAGTCTGCGAATTATTTGGTATGTTTTTTAACTTTTTGCCCTTTTTATTAATTGTGTTTGTCTTTGGTGAATTTCACCTTGGACCTCATTTATACCTAAAGTTTGTGTGAAAAGTCCGTGTGCTATTCGCGCTTACTCGCAAGTCTCATAATAATTTCGCAAAAACTCGTGTGCTAATTTTATTTATTGGTATTATCGAGTTTGGTCATTCGTTATTAAATCGCGAGTGAAGTTCAAAAGTGAAAAATCGATTACCGTTGCCCGGTTCTGGTCTCGTATAACAATTCAGCCTCAACATGTCGGACAAAAGTCAGACTATGGAAGGTTTGACTCGTCATCAACATGCATTGGTCAGGCAGATCAATGTCATGAAAAGTATTGTCAATAATGCTCTCACGGAAAATCCATCCGAGGAGGTTGCATACCAAATTGGCGTGCATCTCGACGAGTGGAAGGCCAACCTCATAAAGTGGGAGAATGTGGTCAATGATATGGTGGAGCTTACCGATGTCGAAGGTAAGACCACGGAGCAAGTATCTAAAGAAGAAATCGAGATTTCAAAGCTCTTCCTCAAATCATCTACCAAATATGCCACAGCCAAAGGTAAATTGTCAGCCATGTTCGCACGTCTCAAAAAGTCGTCAGATCTCGCTATTTCTCGCCGTTCTGTCAAAACCTCATTTGTCGCTGAAAGGAATGCAGGTCATGATCTAGTCAAACTGCCAGATATTCCGGTCCCAAAATTCAACGGGAAAATGAAAAACTTTACGGAGTGGCACTCGTTATTTTTGGCCATGATAGACAAGAATGACAGCCTCCAGCCTGTTCAGAAGCTGTACTTTTTGAAGCAAGCCATGGTCGGAGACGCAGCTGCCCTTTTGAAGGACCACACTCTTCAAGAAGGTGCATACGAGTTGGCGTTTAAATACGTAGAAAAACGATACTACAATCGAAGAGAGCTGATTGCAATGCACTTCCACAATTTATTGGAGCTGCCTCCAATCACAATGCCTACGTTATGTGAGGCTCTTGATAAAGTCAATGCTATCCTGCGCAGTCTCAAGGTATGTAAGATTGACGTAGAGAAGATGTCTCCGTTGATTGCTTACATCGTCGTGTGGAAGCTCAAGGATTGATTGCGAACTGATTGGGAAAATTCATATCTCGATCACTCGTCGTACCCATCGTTCACATCATTGGGTACTTTTCTTCAAAATCGATGTTTTGCTTTCGAAATTGTCCATCCAGATGGGTCTGCAAAAGCCACGGAATCGAAGAAGTCTTCCCAACCAGAGGACAAAAAGAAGGCAAAAACTACGTTGGTGGTGGCAACCAAGTCACATCCAAGCACTCAGCCTTCTTCGCGTTCAAAGTGCTTGCTCTGCGAGAAAGATCACTACTTGTCTCAGTGTGATCACTTTCTCGATAAATTGGTCGCTGATCGATTCGCGTTTGTTCGAGAAAAATGGTTATGTTCTAACTGTTTTTGTCAATATCACACGGCTTCTGTGTGTAACTTGTCAAAGTGCAAAAAGTGTGGCAAAAACCACCATTCTTTGTTGCATCGCAAAATATCACCATCTGGTCCTGCGAATTCCAAGAAGAAAGGAGAACCTGCTCAAGAAACAGTGGAAGGGAAGTTGCCAAAAGCAGTCAACCTCTCGACGTCCACCTCAACTCAACCAACCAACACCTGCTCGCAAGAAATTGTGCTGTTGCCTAGTGCTGTTGTCATGGTGCAAGTAGGCAAGAAGCTGGTGAAGGCCCGCGCATTAGTCGACAAGTGCTCGCAGTTGGAATTGGCTTCAGAATCCTTCGTGTGACGGCACCGCATTCTCACAAAAACTGCGTTAGGCGCACTTCAAAGTGTCGGAACTAACTGGTACGAGACGTCAGTGTCAGTAGGCCTGAATATACAATCGCGCTACACGAACTTCAAACTGTCCTTTGAAGCAAATGTCATCGTCCAGGTACCTTATCAGATCACGCATGATCTGATACAATGCGTACAGAATCTCGATCCTCATCTAAACCTTGCGGAATGTGACTTACCGCACTCTTCCATCGACCTTCTTATCGGCGCAAAATACGCGAATCAAATCCTGAAGGGCGAGCGTATATTCTTTGGAAAATTCGCTCTGCAGGACTCAAAGTTTGGATGGCTCACGGAAGGACCGTTGCTCCCTCTCGCATTACCAAACATGCCATGCTGCAATTTAACAGTGAAAGTAGAGCAAGTACTGTTAAAATTCTTCGAGGTCGAAGAAGTTCAACCACCCACACCAGTTCTTGGGGAACGAGAGCGATGTGAGGCACATTTCAACGCAACATACACGAGATTGGAGAATGGAAAATTCCAAGTCCGTCTCCCACAAGAAAAGCCGTTGCGAGCAATCGCTAACACCTACGCTCAAGCAAAATCGTCGCTGCTCCGATTTGAACAAAAATTGGATGACAAAACCCGGAAAATATATGTCGACTTCATTATCGAGTATCGGAAGTTGAACCACATGCGAAAAGCCATCGATATGGATACTCCACGGCATTTTATACCGCACTTGTTCGTGTTGCGTCCAAATAGAAGCTCTACTTGATTTCGAGCTGTCTTCAACGCCTCAGCCGCAAACCAGTCAGGTTTGTCTCTAAATCAAGCTCTGATGGTAGGGCTTACCATTCAGCCCCAGTTATTCGACACCATCCTGCGTTTCAGAATGTACCCTATCTCATTCAGCGCAGATATTAGCAAGATGTACCACCAAATCCAGGTACACCTGGATGACTGGCCACTACAATTGATTTTGTGGCACAACAGCACCGATCAGCCGATCAAAATCTACGAGCTGATGACAGTCACGTATGGTACCTCACCTGCGTCTTACATTGCCACGAAGTGTTTGCAAGTTATTGGCAAACAAATTGAAGCGGATCATCCTGCAGCTGCTCACGCTATCATGTCCGAGTTTTATATGGACGCCTTGTTAACTGGAGAGGAAACGGTCTTGGAAGCGTTAATCAAACGAGCGACAATTCACGAAGTGCTCCAAGGTGCACATTTCCCGCTGCGGAAATACATCTCGAATTAACTGGAATTCCTCGCCACTCTCGATTCTGATTTAGTCGAGCCTTTACAAGCGATCAAATTTGCCCCTACTGGTGCGGCCAAAGTGTTGGGCCTGCAGTAGGAACCAGCTACGGATTGCTTCTCAATTCGCACCAACATCGTAGACTTAACTGGAGTTGTCTTAACAAAGCGAGTGGTAGCCTCACTTGCCGCACAAGCGTTTGATCCAACCGAATTCGTCGCTCCCATCGTCATTCGTGTGAAAATCCTGCTGCAGGATTTGTGGAGGGAAGGAAAACCCTGGGATGAGCCTATAGACCCAGAACTCGCAAAAACTTTTCACACCTTCTACAAAAATATCGCGACGCTTGGATCCATCTCAATCCCATGATTTTACAAAACCTATCGTGATTCCAAGATTACGATAGTAGGCTTCTCGGATGCAAGTTCTCGAGCGTATGGAGCTGACATGTCCCTGCGCACCAAAAAGCAGTCAGAAATGCACTCCATCCTAATTTGCGCAAAATCCAAGGTAGCGCCTTTAAAAGCTCTCACAATTCCAAGACTGGAATTACTCGGAGCTGTTTTGCTTACTAAACTCGTAACTCGAGTAAGTGAAATTTTAAAGTGCGAACTTTTGTCAACTCTCGTGTTCTCGGATTCGAATATTGTACTAGTGTGGTTGAAAGGCCCAAGTGAGCAATATCAAACTTTTGTGCGTAATTGCATCGAATTTATTAATTCAGTGATACCTAGCTCGAAGTGGCAGTACGTGAATACTGCCATTTCTGTAAACGCGTTGACAAATAATGACCTTTGGGTTCATGCCCCGAAATGGTTAAGTGACTCAAAATTGTCCTTTGCTTCAGTAGAATTACCAGAAAGTATTCCTGAAGTTTGCGTGTGCTTTAACGTAGTTAACTCAAGAACTCAGTGCGATGAGTCGTTATTAGCTCTTTTCTCTGAATTTGATAAAACAGTACGTATAATTTCCCTCGTGTGGAAATACGTGTTGCGAATTAACCCAAACTTGCGCAAATACGAAAATTTGCCCAAAAGAGAATGTGGAATTTGAATAATCTGTCATATTTCTCAGTGTATATGCTTCAGCTCAGAAATCCAAGTGTTCCAAGACAGTTGCGGTATCCCGTCCCACAGTCCATTGAGCGCTCTCAACCCATTCCTTGATGACCATGGCATCCTTCACGTTGGAGGAAGTCTCAGTCATAGTCATCTCTCAGAAGACGCCAAGCATCCGGTCGAGAAAGTTGTCCTTGGTCGCTACACTCGCTCACTATTATCACGAGAAATACTTCCACGCAAGTCAAGCATTTGTGATCTCGTTCATTCAATCCAGATTTTGGATTATTGGCGGATTATCAAAAATTGTGAAAAAGTTATTCATCTCTGCGTTTTCTGCATGCGTCTTCGCAGCCAAGCAGTCACGCAGCTCATGGGAAAACTTCCAAAGGAACGAGTTACAGTTTCTCAGCCCTTTGCCAACGTCGGAGTCAACTTTGCAGGCCCATTCACAATTTGCTGCACGAATCATCACTCTCAAAAGCATCTCAAGTACTATGTGGCAGTCTTTGTCTGTCTAGCCACGCGAGCCGTTCATCTCAAATACATCTCTGATTTGTCTGCGAACAACTTCATCGCAACTCTTCAGAGATTCGCTGCGCGCAGAGGTATTCCTCACACAATCTGGTCCTACAATGCTACAAATTTTGTCGGTGCTCACAACATCATCGAGCGTCATTGCCAGACTTCAGGGATAAATTGGAAGTTCATCCCTGCCTGTTCTCCTCATCAAGGAGGTATTTGGGAGACTGTGGTGAAAGCCGCAAAGAAGCATCTTGTAGCTGTTGCCGCCCACGTCGTATTGACAGTCGAGCAGTTTGAGACTGTTCTGAATCAAATCGAGTCAATCTTGAATTCGCATCTGCTGTACCAACGACGTAAAACTTCCAATCCCGAAGAAATCAACGTACTCACACCAGGCCATTTCCTTGTTGGTTCTCATCTACTCCACCCAGCTCCAGTGGAAACCCACTCGGTCCCACTTATAGAGCAATTGGAAATTCAAAGTCAAATAGTCAAGTCGTTTTAGGCTCTTTGGAGCAAGAGTTATTTAACTCAACTTCAGTCACGAGTCAAATGGCAGTCGCCATCGGATAACCTACGTGTTGGAGACATCGTTGTCTTGAAGGATGAGAATGCTCCACCTCTTCAATGGAAATTGGGTCAAATTTCCCAGACTTTTTCCAACAATTAAGGGAAAGTTCGAGTAGTAGAAGTGTTTTCCAACGGGTCAACGCTGTCGCGAGCTGTTCAGAAATTGGTGAAGCTGCCTATCGAAGCTTCTAGTGACTAATTTAAGATTCAAAATTTACAATTGTAACCTTTTTGGCTTATTTTGTTTAATTTTAAGCCCTTCGGTCTTCCGGGGGGAAAATTGTTCACGTCTGTTTAGTGGACGTACGTATTTTATTTCTTCTTCGATCGCCTGCTAATTCGCCACGGTCTTTATCTTGTGTCTTTTGTCCTCGTTTCCTTTCATCGTTGATCTTACCATTTTGTATAGGCGTGTGTGATATTCCATCGTCGCTATCTGTAGATAAGTTCTACACTGTATTTTTGAGCTTGTTTCACCTTCTCGTCTGTCTAATCTTTTCTTTAACTTTATCCAGAGCTCTGTCTGTATTTGTTCGCTACACAGTATGCGTATATTTTTGTGCTGTTATAATTTTTCGCCATTATAGAATTTCAAAGTTAAAATTTCGTTTTTGTTCTTATGGTTTTGCCCTCTCGGTGTTTAAAATCTCCTTATATGTTCGTATTAGGAGGCTGTGCTTCCTCAATTTGATAGCACCTTTACTAGTTTGCTTATGCAAAACTTGGAGTTTATTTTTTATTTAGTGTTCTTAACTTTTTATTTAGACTTCATCTTATGTTGTCAAAACAGTTGGTGTAAAGTATAAATTGGACTGCATAAAAAAATAGAATTTATTTCTGGCAATGAAAAATTTCGCATCATTCTCGAAAAATACGGCTACGGATGCACCATTAGTTTTCGTCCTTGAATGGCAATCTTTTACAATCCCTTAATTTGATAAGCTTTGTTCACCAAGGTGGAAAGTTGAAGTTCTCAGGTTTAGATTGTTTCAAATGAGAAAGAAAATTGCGTTGTCTTAAATAAATTGGAAATTTGTTTCTCGGAATGAAAAGAGATGGTAAAACGATGATTCATTTTTATTGGAACAGTGTAGAATAGTTATGGAAGAATGCCGTATATACTCTCAGTTAGTATACAGACCGTAGTTACTTTTTACTATTCACGACCACAAAAATTGAAATATTAACTATGTAATTGTATTTTTGGATTGTTTATTTCTTATTAGGAACAGACGTGGATGCCGCTATTTATGTTATTAAATTATATTCACTTTCGCAAAATTTTTAATATTTCAAATTACCTGCGTTAAAAATTGATTTTTTTTTTTTTTAAATTCGATTTTACAATTGTTCGCCATATTTGTCATGAAAAGCGACACTGGGATGGCACTATTGGCACCAAGTTACAAACTGCGCATTTCATTTGCCATGCGGTGTCGTATTGGTGTTTTTAGTGTGGCTGTTTTATTTTCCATGTAAGTGTTAAAAGTGTTATCCCAGGGTGACACCCGGAGACGTACAGCTAAAGAGATGTCCAATTCCTATACACGCTGTGGTACAAAAATACGTCGAAGATGGGAACAGAGCTACCAAGCATTTATGTTCTGCGCAACCGAATCTGTGTACATTTCATAAAATTTATCGTTGAATTTGGTAATGTCTGTCATCACGCCATTAGAGACACAAATATCCTGATCTGAAAACTTTTATCGTCGACATGTTCTTGATTTTCAGTTCAAAACGTTATGTAGCAGGGATTTAGTTGGAGAATGTATCGCCCATATCGGCCACACCTATGCCACTCAATCGCACACTCGGAAAGAGGAATATTAGAATTTAGAAATTGTAGGAATTAAAATATCGTCGGTACTTGCGTGTGTTTTTCCAAAATTTACCCTACCTTATTCGCCGAAATCATACATTCACTCTTTGTTTTAATTTCGCAGTTAAAACAATCAGTACATGTGGACAAATTTTATACTGAGATTCTAGACAAAAAATTGTGGAAGTTTTCCTTCAGTTTTTTTTTTTTCTTTTTCCAAATTATGGAATAAAGGAAGTAGAGGGGTTGATGCTTGATAGTTGGGACACCTTGTATAGGTACATAGATACATACTTTATCGAATGTTCACAGGTGGTACTCAACAATTCAAACTGTTTAGAAAAAAGTAGCTTTTATAAATTTTTCGTGAATACTGTCGGCGAAGGGTTGTTTTCATCTCCTGGTGAGTTTTTACAGAACATGTTATTAATATTAGCCTATAGTGTTTCGGTATTTACTTGCATGTGTTGGTACTATATCATTAAATGTATTTTGTATACAATTCATACCCTGATAGTTGACAAATGGAAGAAACATCGTCGCATTATTACACCCTCATTTAATATGCGTTTGATGGAAGGTTTTTTTCCAATTTTCAATGCAAAAAATTCAAAATTAGTGTCAAAAATTGGGAAAGAAGCGGACACTGGAGAAGAATTCGATTTGTGGCCCTATATCGCGTCTAATTCTCTGGATGTTATTTGTCGTAAGTACCAAAATACCTATCTGCAACGATTTGAGTAGGTATTGTTGAAAATTGTTCAATACTCGAGTGTAGTTTGTATTAGGCCTAAATATTGCCTTTTTACCATTTTGAAATAAATTAATGACCAAGTTATTAAAACTGTGTCTATATTATTTACAGAGACTACAATGGGATGTGACATAAGTACGTTGGAATCAACTAGAATGGAATTTGAAGAGGCGTTAAAAAAGTAATGCAATCCATAATTATATTTTAAAGGCAATAAAATCTGTTTGGTTTATAAAAGAATAATAAAATACCACAGACCAATAAAAATTAACAATACACTGAAAAATGGGGAAGGGTAGTGAATTGCCATAGATCATAAAAATTTATTGAAGAAAAAATTTTCATAGAAGTTTCAATATTTAATGTACCTACCTATAATATCTTTTATGTCATGTGTGGGGACTACATAAATACAAACGTCGTCATCCTTATCAAGTGCACTGCACTCTAAAAACATGTATACGCATTGTTGGTTGGTATGTTCTTACTTGCACCCACAGGCAAGTAAGATACAAAGTTTGGCCAATGATAATTTGATTGATAAAGATCTTGGCGATGTCTCGGACTTGTACACGAACGTGTTATGTCATTACTTATCAGTTGTCATAACAATGAATAAGGAATGGCGTACTTTCTATAACACATATACGTATGTATATGCATATATGTGTGTCTGTGTGCGTGTGCTAATTTCCTTATATAAACTCATAAAACTGGTTGCAAAATTGCTAGTGTTCACCCAGGTTTTGGCTTACCCATATGTGCGTGCATATGAAGTGGCAGAACACGAAATAATCTGTTGATTACCTTCTTGTGTAGACATTCTTTCACAAAAAGGTATTTCATATCACGTTCACAAGTTTTTTTTTTTTTTTTTTTTTCTTAAAGACTAAGGGCTAGTTTTACAGTAAAGGTTTAAACTCTGGTTCAACTGAACCTTGATCCATGGTTCAAAATTTCTTATTTTTAGAATTTTCACAATTATTCATAATCTGATTTGGCTTCTTTTTTTTTTTTCTTTTAACTAGGGCATCTGTAGAAGACAGTCTACGAATTTACAAACCTTGGTTACATTCAAACATAATTTTCAAACTCTATGTCAAGTTTACTGGTTTGTCAAAGTGTTACAAATTAATACATAAATTACCAGAACAGGTGTGTTTTATTAAATAATTGCTAATTTGACTAGATTTCTGTTGGAAAAAATTATTGACTTTCTGCTATTTATTCTTTTACGTAGATAATCGAGCGAAAACAAAACGAACTTCGAGAAAAAAAATTGAAATTTGGAGATGAAATGAAAAAAGGTGAGAAACAATTCAATTTTCTTTAAAAGAGGTATCAAAATAGCTGAACAGTGAAGTTATTATCCACGACACGAGACGTATTCTCCTTTATTGAAAACTCTTCATTGATGTAACCTCAAGTAATCGATTTTTTTAATCAAATACTGCAGCCAGGATTTCCGTCGATGAAGGCAGGGGTTGGGTTGGAGTATTGAATATGTGAGTAACAAAATAAAAATTTATCTATACAAGGTCGGGAATAGGAGAATTAATTTAATTTCAACTGTTATTTTTACGATGGAGGGGTGTTCAAATCTCAATCCTAAATCCCCTTTCACATTGGTTATTTTAAAATGGGTTTCGTATTAAATTTTATTTAAAAAAGTGCAAAACTATGCCTTGTGTGTGATTGCTAGGCAAACTTTTCATCGTAAAATTTTTAGGTATTGCCTATCGTGTATTTGCAGGCAAAATTGACTGGCAACAAGAAAATTATTACAGCAAGCAATTACAAACGGTTTTATCAATTTCATTCAGGACTATAGGGTAGGTAAGCACCTCCGAGAGCGCCACCTGGTGGCAAAAGTTATAACAAATGGGATGGTTGGAAACGTGATATTATATACATATGACAAATGTGTGTTTTTTTTTATTCTTACCTTTTTCCTCTTTTTTACTGTTTTTTGGTTTATTTTATCCCTTTTCAGCAATGATGAAGATAATGATTTTGGAAATGAGCAAGGTGAAGGGGGAATTTGTGGAGCAGGAAAAAAATTAAAATTTAGCATCAATTTTTATTCAAAATTTTTAGCCATTTTGCACTCTCCTGAATTGAATTTTTTCTTTTTTTCAGCTTGACAGGGGGCAAGTACACCTTCTTCAACCCAACCCCTCATATATATTCACAAAATTTATGAAAAAATACAACTGCAGACGTTTATTTTCATTTTCAAGTCTATACAATGATTGGAATTTTGTCAATAATGAACTAGAGTGAAAAAAAACTAAACAATTTTGAAGAATTTTTTACAATTCATCAACACAGTTAATTTCATTGTCTCATATCTCTGTCAATTTTCAGTCAATTCTCATGAACCAAAAAGCATTTTGTGGCCAACTGTATGCACATTAACGGTATTGCCCCATAAAGATTGTATTGGTTATATATGAGACAAGAAAGACGATAACAGTATTAGCTCAGATCTGGGGTAATACCAATATTCTGAGGTTGACTTACATTTTTACTTATAGCTCGAAACCTAATTGTCAGATTTTTATGTTTCACCCATCAAATTGTAGAGGATGAATGCGCGATTCAGACTAGCTATTATACGTCTGAATATGATAACATGGGGACAACTGAGAGTGAAAAAACCAAAAATCTTGCATTTCAGTATCTGTATTACCCTACTTTATCTTAATGATATGGCATCCCATTAATTAAACAAAAATCGGGTAGATGGCGTGCGCGCTGCACAACGGAGATACTTACCTAGCGTATACTTATTCGATCCGCTAATTAATGAACTACGGTGTTACTGGAAAAATAAATATTATTTACCTAAGTATTTGCCGCGGGTAATAAAAGATATTGTGTTTCAGAAAAGTTTTCTATGTCTTTTTTGGATTTACTATTGAAGCTGAACGAAGAGGGAGCCGAATTTTCAGATGTTGATCTTCGAGATGAGGTGGTTACTATGATGATTGGGGTAAGTTGTAGTCATAGTCTCTGTTTTTTTTCTCCCAGCATAAATGAAGAATAATGTTGCTTGATGTATTCAGCATGTACATTGTTGCAGGGAAGTGAAACAAGTGCACTGACCATTTCGTTCACGTTGTTCATGTTGGCTATGAATGCAGACATTCAGGTGAGAAAAACGGTGTTATTAAGTTATTGCACTGCGAATAAGAACGATTTGTCCTAATGTTATTTGGGATTCGAAAAATACTAATTTCTACACTTCACTTAAACCATAAATAGCTCGTTTTAAAAATCTAGGCCGATAGTGAGGTACCCAGAAACCGAATGTGATATTGACCTATGATCGTTTTCTAGAACGGAAACTTGGAAGAAATATTTGAACGAAAAAATCCAATCGAAATTGAAAAGAGCCTAATATTCTAGAATTAAATTAAACCGATAAGGTAGTTATTCACCCAACAGCGGCAATTGGAGCAACCATTCGACGAGAATTCATACGATGATAAGAGCAAAGTAAAATGTAAACATTTTACTTAAGTCGGCAGACGAATGTTGTCGTATCATCATATTTCGGCATTTTTATTTGGAATCGACTACAGTAAGTCAGCAGCGCGTTCCGAAGGAGTGATTTTGGCGATAAATCATTCGCAAATCAACCCCCTTAAGCACGTGCCGCTGCAATAAGTGCCTAACAAAATACGTACGCACGTGGCGGAGATATTCTACTTGTGTACGTGAAATTGCATAGCATTTCTTCGATAGGAGTAAACTAGTAATGTAGAATATGAACTATTTAACCTTAACCGTTAGTACCTGAGTAATATTCAATGAGACGAGTAGAAAACGTTGTGTTAACATTTGACCTATATTCCATATCGAAGGAGCTATAACTATAAAAGTTTAAAGTTTGCTAATTTTAATAGTCGTTCCATGGCGTTCTGAAATTACTCCTACCGAAAAAATGCTATACCAGTACATGTACACATAATTATACATAAAACACAAAATATTATTTAAATTGCGTTTATATCAAAAAAAAAAAAAAAAACGTTCGTTGTTCACTTGTTCGTTTGGTGTAAATGCAGTTTTAGTGGTGCAGGTACTCGTTTTATTATTAATTTTTTCTGTCAAGTGCTACTACCAACCACCTGCCTTGACTCGGTACAATTATTTACTATGACATGTTTTTTACTTTGTGTTGCATTATCGACAACACAATTTTATGTTCTCGGCAAATGATAATTGGTAAAATATTAATCAAAATCCAAAGAAATTATCTAACAAACTTACGGAGAGAACGATTTTAATTTATTTCTTCGTTGCGTACCAAAACAGCTATTTTACCAATTTGATTGAAATTTGATCCTTCCATATTTTTTTCTATTTTTAGCAACGAGTGTTCGATGAAATTGAAAAAATTTTAGGACCTGAAGACCGACCAATTTCAATGGAGGACGTAAATAAAATGGTTTACCTGGAGCAGTGTATTCGAGAAACGTTGCGATTATTTCCACCAGGACCTCTAATTCTGCGACGCGCCTCGAAGGATATCGTATTGAGTAGGACTCTACTTGCAATTTTCAATAAAATTCTAAAATTTAATCACACGTTTTTCGCAGCGGCATTAGATTAATGCTGGTATTCGTAGTCAACACTTAGTGTTCTCTAACTTAAGTGTTAGTTTCTGGCATTTCTCAGCTATATTTCTCAACAAAATTAGGTTTTTTTCACAGCTTTGTTGTGGTTTGTCACAAGGAATCCTATTTTCTTCGTAGTTTCTCTGTTGTTTAAAAACAGATCCTTAGGGTTAGTGAACCCTCAGTGTCGACTATGAAAAAGCAACTTAAGTCCCTCTAGCATCGGCATAAATTTGACCTCTCTCCGACAAAGAACGAATTATTTCTTTACAATATTTTAATTTAAGTAAGTAGTTAGGCATCTTTTGAAATGTAAGTTATGTAACTTTGACCGATGGTATATGAACCTAACTATAGTGTTAAAAACTGATCAGTGTTCACTCTTGAAATTATTTTTCACTTTTCGACTCGTCACGTTGTTTAAACTTGAAGCATGCTCAAACACTGACGTTGCCTAATTTTGATATATGAAGTAGCTAGCTGACAGATTTTGAGAAAAATGTGATTTTATTAAGACTAACTCGAGGATAAGCTGGTAAAAAGGAAGTTCGATTACCTACATTCATTTCCACTTTTCATGAGATTTCTCTGATGGTTCATTTCCATTATTGTGAAAACAATGTGTATTAATAATAGTACCTAGTTCACCGAGTTTTGCTCGGATGAGTATATGTACTTACACTAAAAAGTGAAAAACCATATTTTAAATTCATTAGATACCTACCCAAATTCAAATTTCATTAATAAAATTCAATCACGGTAGCCGACGTTAAATAATTAACTATAATTCAAGATTTAGTACGAGATATTTTGAGGTTAATCACAAAATTTGATGATAGGCAGATTTCAGATCTAAAAAACATTTTTTTTACACTACGTTTTTCGTTTCATGATCTTCTGAACATTTTGGCACTATTTTCGAGAATTCAATTTTTTTTAAATCTTTTCCGTTGAGTCTATTTTCAGGCGTAATTTTGATCGGATGGTTTCGAAATTTGACACGCATATTTGGATTCGTCTAAGGAAAAACTCTATAGTTTTTGGTCAGGATTAGGCGTATAGTCCGTCCGGTAGGTCAGTTTACATGAATTTTTTATTGAACAACGTACTGATCGAAATTTTCAATCGATAGGCCTGAAAATTGGTATACGTATGTATTTTAAGTTAAGTACAATATCTACCAATTTCGGTGCGGATAGGTTTTACGGTACGTCTGATAAGAGGGATTTTGTTGCATTTTTGGCAGATTAATGGCTCTAAAAGGAGTAATTTTCAAGCTATGGTTACGAAATTTGGTACAGGTATTGACCTAAAGTATATCTAACAAGTTTCCAAATTTAGTTTCTATTAATACTACGGTTCATTCCCTGGGGCTGTTGGAGGTGCTAATTTTTCATGCTATCTCAATAAAAGTTGCAATTCTCTTTCAATAGTCACGAAATTTGATACAAAGAGTACGTCTCATACAACGACCAAATCTATCAATTTTGGTTTTAATTGGTCAATTTTTTCCCAACTTATTAGCTATTCAGTGTAATTTTCCCTCTCTTACTCTTCTGAAAATGATCCTATAAAATTCATTTTCTATGCTTCGTATAAAAAACAATTCCTTTTAACTTAAAAACAAACCGATCTCAACGAAAGATCGATTTTCGCCCACTCCCCACCCGCTGCCATACACAAGATTTGAACGCCGACACTAAAATCTCACCTAATATTTTCGTAACCAAAACGTAAACAACTGCACTATACTTCGTTTTGCAATGTGGGACGTTTTTTTCGCATATAATTTTTTTTTTTTTTTTTTTTATAATCTACAATTCTCGTTACTGCAGCAAAGAGAACTATCGAATTATTTCCTAAATTCGTGCTGATTAGAATCTGGAATAATTTTTCATTTCACGAGAAAATAATGATTTTGACACAAAAATGAAAAATTCATTCATAAAATTTTTCGAAAACATGATACTGAATCAGTATATTTTACTGCATGCTTTGTATTTGTGTTATATTCGTAATTTTTTGCAAAAAATATAAATATTTTATATATTACTTTATTAGAAGTGTGTTGGTGATAGATAGGTGATTTTTAAACAAAGAAAATCTATTTTTTCATGCGAAGCTTGCTGGGCAACAGTTTTTTTGTATTTTAGTTTACCAAGAATTAAGTACAATAGTCTATTAAAATTGAATTTTCGTCACCTTAATTATTCGGAAATTTAGAGTTGTGAAGGTTGGACGAGCTATTTTTTTTTTTTTTTTTTTTTGTTGACTACAAAGTATTGGTAAAATTTTAAATAAGTACTCCAAAATCGAATCGGTTTTTATGAAGTTGGAAAATAAAAGAAAAAGAAAACAGAAATAACCTACCGCATTTACAATAGGTACCATATAATTACATTCTTACAGCCAGAGTGAGGAAGTAATAAAAATTGGACAATCAACATTAAACCGAACGTGTACCTAAATTATACTACGGAAACTGCAAACCAATATTTAACTGTTTAGGTGACAATTTCATTCTACGCTCGGGAGCCAATGTTATCATTCCTCCAATTAAGGTGCACCGACATCCAGACATATATAAAAATCCGCTCATTTGGAATCCGGAAAATTTTTCAGTCGAAGAAATGGCTAAACGTCATAAATACAGTTTCATCGCATTCAGTGGTGGACCTAGAGGTTGCATAGGTAAGCCATTCAAAGAGATACAGTGAAAGAACCCATGTAACAATTAATAGTAAATACCCAGCGTATTATTTCCAAAAAGCTAGACTGTCACTCCATCGAATTAATTTTGATGCATGAGCAAAAGATTAAATTTTCGTTGAAAATAAATAAAAACATTGCCTCCCTAACTTATGACAATCGCAACATACCTACAGCTCAAGTGACAAACAAACAAATTTTTGTTAATGGAAAAGTACTATTCAAAAACTTTATAGTATTTTATTACATATTATTATTATTATTATTGTTTATTAGTTATTATTTATTATTTATTATTTATTATTTATTAATTATTAATTATTATTATTATTGCAGCTATTGGCACACATATATCGGCGTATTCTTTTATACACCATCACCCGGCACCATGGCCAAGTGTACATGGTGCTGTATTTTGGGTAATGGTGATGATCGAATTAGGTATTTAGTCGGGTTGGCAGTTCAAATCCCTGTACCAACTGAATACCTAAAATAATGACCTTGATATAATTTGAGAAAGCGAGAAAGTGCGCCATCTCTCGGTCATATTTGCCAGTAGTAATTTGTCACCCCACCAGCTGCCAGCTGTGATGGCACTGTGGACGACAGATGTGGTAGTGTGTGCTGGTTGAGTCAGGAATGAGGAGATGTGTCTACTATTCCCTTGCAAGTACCCACTCATCTATGATACTGGGCCTATATTTGGTCGTACTCGACACTCTGCTATACTGGAGAGGAGTGGTGTGATGGCTACCCGCACACATATATCAGTATATTCTCTCATACAACATAACCCGGCACCATGACTGAGTGTATATTTTGGGCGATGGTGACGATTGAGTTGGGTATTCAGTTGGGTTGGGAGTTTGAATCCCTGTGCCGACTGAATACCTAAGATTATTATTATTATTTTTGGAGTGTTCTTTCATTAAACATAAGATCTTTCAACTGTATTTTCCTAGTTTTGAGTTGTATCAAAGTAAATAAATTATAATAATTTATAATTGGACAACTAAATGAAGAAATAATATCAAATAATATCAAATATATCATATAAATTTAAATAAGAAGAACATATAAGGTATAGGTACTGTAAAAACGAGAGTGTGTCTATACTGTACATAAACAGTTTATCTATGCCTCATGTTCAACTTGAAATTTTGTTAGACTATTCCAAAAAAAGTGAAAACTTTTTTTATAAAACTTATTTTTGCCAAAAAATAAAAATTGAATGAAATACAGGCAAAACACGATTTTATGCCACCATTTTTGCCCCGTGGGATGACGTGGGGACTTTTAGTTTGTTGTTTAGGAAGCCAAAGTATGGATGTGTACCAAATTTCAGCTTTTATCGATTTATTCTTGGCTGAACCCTTTGTAGAGTTAATACGACTGGACAAGAAGGTATAACGTTACTTTTAGCGGGGTTTTCAAAGCAAAAAACTGCTATTTATTTTGTATTTTCATCATTAAATAGATGTTTTTGCAACATGTGTACAAAATTATTTATTTTTGAAACACGTACCTATTGATGAAAGTGACCAATTTCAGAACTCTAACTTTTCGCACTCCTTAATTAATTTTTTTCGCTCCCTAATTTCTTTTTCTCACTCCTCAATTATTTTTTTCATTCCTTAACTCTTCTTCTCACATCTCAATTTTTTTTTCACGCCTAATTGGTTCCTCAGTTTTCCCCTCGCATCTTTAAATGTATATTATTTTATTTAAATTAATTCCATTTTTTCCCTCAAAAATTCTTTCCGCCATAAAAGGGATTTGACCCAGAAACCCACAGGTTTAGCTGCCCCTGGCTCAAATACAGCATTTCATAAACTAATTGCAAAGAATATTGTACGCAACTCAGTAGGAGTGAGCGATTTATCAATTGATGTAATTATCCACACTCGCTTGTGGCTCCTACTTGCAAACAATGCACTCGTTGAGAAGTTCGTCGAACTTTCCTTCCTATAGTTGTGTAATATACTTTTTTGCAACCAGTGTAAGAAATGCTGCATTTGAGCCAGGGACGATAAAACATGGAAAATAAGTGAAAAAATCAGAGAACTGAAGAAACATAGAGGTGAAAAAATAACAAAAAAAAGCGAGATAAAGGGAAATGGAAAAAAAATAAAAAATAAAATATATAGAAAAAAAGATCAAAAATCTTCGACTCAAACCGCATCCAAAAAAATTCTTGTTGCAACTGATGTACGAGCAGAGTTTCAATAAAATTAAAGAAAAAAAAATTAATTAATACTAATAAATAAAGGAAAACTCTGATCACCTTCTTACTAAGTTACCACTGTATTCTTCACACTCACTTTTTGAAAAGTGCCACTTATCCTAAACTGTCCCTCATATTTTACTTTACCGATAGGATGTTACTGGGCCAACGATTTGTGAAGTACCTTTTTACGAAATGTGATATTTGAGAATACGGTGGTAACGGTAACTCCCATAGCCTAGTTGTGAGAGTGCCTTCTTTTCTATCCCAGTCATGGAGACGATAATTTTTAATAAAAACAAAAAAATAAATTAATTTAGATGAAAAAGAATAAGATAATGGCAGGGGTGGGGGAAACTGAGCAATCAATTAGGCGTTAGTAAGAAAATTGCGGAAAAGAAGTTAAGGAGCGAGAAAAAGTAGTCGAGGGGTGAGAAAAAGTAATTAAGGAGTGAGAAAAGTAAGAGTTCTGGAATTTCACGACGTACGTTATCTCGAAATGTACAGCATTTCGCCCGGCTGAAGCAAAAAAGTAATTTAGGGTGTGTCCATGAGTGTACGACATTGAAATATCCACGTCCAAATTTTACGATCAAAAAGTAATTTTAAAATGACACGTGCATATCTTAGACGGTGCATCGAACAATAGAAATACGAATTTTGTAACCACCTGTGCGTAATGTGGGCAAGGAAAAAGGCGCAAATGATGGTAAATTAAACGAGAAAGTCATTTTTGAAAGCATTCGTATACAGGGATGGGTATATCCAACAACATTTTACGATATGATGGTCATTTTTCTCTTTCACAGGTTCGAAGTACGCCATGTTTTCAATGAAGGTTACCATTTCGATGATTTTGCGCAAATACGTTCTCGGAACAGACGTAAAATTGGAGGACATTAAATTGAGACTCGACTTATTGATGCGCAGCGTACACGGCTATAAGATTAGGTTGTACGTCCGTAAATCAAAAATATTATAGGCTAACTATAATATACGCACCCGTATTGTAAGTTTCGAGGAGCTGTTAATCTACGTGGAAACGATGTAAAATACAATTTCTTTTATAATATTATTTGCCTTGTAAATTATTCTTCAAGTCTCTCCATTTTGCCGAGGAATGTAGCCCTACACGGTTCTCAGTGGCGTCCAAACGGTTGGCTGCCTTTTCCTCGGCTATTTCTATTGTAGATTGCTAAATTGGAGAGCTGATGGTTACAACGTACCTAATATACCTACCTACTTACTTGTAAACGCGAATAACGCAATTAAAATATATATTTTTGGTGACATTTACTGTCGGTTCCGTAGTAATGTGTAGCCTTCAAACATGGACTGATGCTCACTCCATTCTAAAATACAATTTACGATTGTCTGCGCGAATTGGACGTTACCTACTGCATACGATTTCCACTATCTACTTAGATAAGTTGTATAGCCATTTGTGGTGTAAAATTTAACACTTCGTAACAAGTCCATCTGCATCAGCCGTACCTAAAGTATGTTTTAGCCTCTTCATGATTATGACAAACAAATACTTTTTATATCTGCGTATTAAAATTGATCTTGTACCGAGACCCAAGGGTGAGGGAAGGTTCGTTTTTCGTCTTATGACTACGGGAAAATTTTGGCGCTATTAGTTGAAATTCATACCATAATACCTTCATTATTCTGTATACATGTACAAGCTGGAGCACTTTGGCTTGTGCCAGCCCTGAATTTCTGGTAACACTGCACAACTAGTTGTTTCGGAGGAGACAACAAACATTTTTTTTTCGGGTCTGTGTGTGGCTGTGTGGGTAGTGGCACATGCGCATCGAGGGAATAATTGGCGAAATAATATGGGGAAATATTTTTGTGAAATAATTAATGGCTTATACGTTTATTATAGTGATGTACTATACACATTTCTGTTTAACTCACAACAGGTATCAATTTTTATCGGATAGTCTTGAAATTTGGTAGACTTATTGGGATCCACACAAGGACTAACCCTATTGTTTTTGGTCAATATTGGCTCTACTGTTTGGCTATTACATCCTATTATGTTTCATTTTCCCAACGTAAATCATTCTAAAATGCCTAATTTTCAACCAATAGTCGCAAAATTTGGTACAGACAGTGAATATGTTATATTCCATAGGCGCAAATAGGATTCAGAATCTGGGGGTGCTTAATTTCTCCTTAATGAAAATTTCTTACTAAGCTATGGGGCCTCCTTTAAAGGCATATCCCAACCTTTAATGAATATTGAATTTGATAGCCTTTAATGTTTAGGTTTAGAAGATCGATAAATGGAAAGTTTTTTGCAAAGAAACTTCACCCACACTGGTGAAAAAGAAAAAAAAAACACCAAACCAACCAACCAAACAACAACTTCATCAGAAAAAGCAAGTTTTCAAAAATCAGCTAAGTAGGACCAACATTGGTAATAAGTTCGTATATATCATGAATATTGATAAATTTTGAAGCCTACTAAATTTTGTAATTATGTTGATCACAAATTTCTTCTCTGTTTAGAAGACTGAATTGGAATAGTTGTTGACTCTAGACAAACCATTAGACAGATTGACTCCAAAATTGACAGCTCGTTAGAATAGATCATAGTAAATATCTCTTCCTATAGCTACACTACAGAAAATTACGAATTTCAGAGCTATAAAACCTTTTAAATGGGAAGTATCATAAGACCATTTTTGTTGAGCATTTAACCAATAGCCTATCGTATACCATACTGAGGAGTGTGTATTGAATACCAACTCCAAGTCGGTTCAAGAAATAAAAATTAATAAGTACATTTTCATTTAAAATAACCTACTTATTTAAAAAATAAACAAAAAGTAAAGAACCAGAGAAAAAGTGATACCAACGTCTATGCTAGGATATACCTACTGTATTTTTTAAGTGTATTTGAAAAAAAAGAAAAATATACAGAGGAGGAACTAAAAATTCCTCTATTACTTCGGAAGAAACTGTGTTGCAATTGTTTATAAGCATGCAGCTTGTATGCAAGTGAGAAAAAAGATTCCTGATTCAGTTCTACAAGTGGTTGAGGGCGAGCAGAAAAATTGAATTTTTGAAGTCAGAATGTTTATTTTAGGCTGAAACAAAAGTTTTTCAATAACAATTTAAAAAAATTGTTTCTTTACAACATTAAGAACAGCTATTATCTCAAGGAAAAAGATAAATAATCACAAAAAATCACACTAAATACCCAGCGAATAAGTGGAGAACAATTTGATTAATCAAAACCAAAATCAACAAAGTTTATCAGAATTTTAAAGAATATCAACTCTTTTGAAAGAAAAGTGTGCATATTAGAACCATTAAACCTCCAAGCTATAAATAAATTAGCCTCTAGTGATGAACCATAATACCAATTGGAATAAAAATTGGATATTATTGATCAAAAATTAATCATGTACCTATTTTAGAGCCATAAAATTTTTAAATCAGAAATAAAATAGCCTCAAGCTATTAATCATATTACCAATTGCAATCAAAATTGTTAATACATCAGAATAGGCCATAATTAGAGACCTGTTCCAAATTTTATGACATTGAATATAACCTGTGCAGCATTAATACAAATTGTACATACATAATACACACATACATACATACATGCATAGTTAAAATTAATTTTGAGCCTTTGATGCCAAAAGTATGGTTAAGCCATAGAACAAAAAAAGCACTAGGTCCCAGTCCTAGGTCTTTTCATAAAATGAATTTTCATATGATCATTTTAACAAAAAATGAAGAAAAGTGTCACTGCCTGTTATACCTACATATGCCATTAATTATTACATGTTTTTTTTTTCTTGTTTAAAATCTTGGAGGCTTTTGTGAAATCTGGAGGACTAAGTCCTCCAAGCCTCTCCTTATTTGCGCCCATGTTATATTCCATCATTTTGCAAAATTTTGTTTCAAATGGCTTAATGGTTCATGCTAGAGGTGATTTGAAAAAATTTTAAACCATTTCCAAGAAAAGACTAATTATATATTAAGTCCAGATGAACCAAGGAAGCTGGTTGATAGCAGGCTTGCTTTTATTTAATTTGCTAATCAATCATTTAATAACTTGCGTACCTACGGTTTTTATATCCTCATAATACACTTCATTCCATTGCTTCATTATGAATTTCCCAGTACTAACTGAAAAAATTGTACTATTGATGTCTTACTTATTAACTTTGTTTTTATTATTTTTTACATTTTTTGTGGAAATTACTAAAGCAATATAGTAACAAAATTTTAACTAGACATGCTTTGATAAGAAAATTATCTCCCACTAAAATTTAATCCCGATCCTTTTTGTATTTTTCTTCAAACTGGAAAAATCAATTTTTAGTGGATTTTTGATCTGTAAACATCTTAGCGCTCAGTCTACAATAGGGGCTAAATGAGAATTACAATCGTCAGATTTCCCAAATTGTAACTTTTACATTGTAACTCTCATTTGAGTGTGTTACATGACGTGTAGGTGTGTGGTTATGTGTATGCGCAATGTGTTACACATACAACCACATTATTATTATGTTTACATATCGATCCTTCATGAGTATGGACCAGCGAAACTCACGCCTTTTTTTTTATTCTTTTTCACCAGATTGAGGACAATTTTGACGTGATCGAGGTAAACCAGCAAAATTTCAAAATTTTAAGAGCTTTTTTTTTTTTTTTTTTTTTTTTTTGCAAATTTATTGGAAACTACTGAACCAATGGGAAACAAGCACTTTTCAGATCTGTTCCTATACTATGAAGATTATCTGTTAAGAAAATTTCAGGATATTTGTTTGGTAGTTTTCTCTAAACTACGAACACAAAATTAGGGGTGATACATTATAACAATATATATATACACACACACACACACATATATTTATAATATGTATAGGTATGTACACAGAAATATGTACTTGTGTATACATAGAACCCCTTCGTGAGGAGTGGTAGTCTTTGTCCCATTTAAATTGGCCACCCCTGGCTTAAAATACCTTCCTCAAGGGACAACAAGTCTTGGTTAAGCAATTTTGAAGCGATTAGTCTATGCACTCAGCCACCAAATAGAAGGTAAAAATTTACATAAAATGATTGAATCATTGAAACATTCCTTCAAAGTGGGGTGTTATCAAATTTTACCTCATTTTCTTTAGATATAAGCTTCAGATGTGTACATATGACTAATAAATCCATACAATAAAGAAGTAAAACCTGTTTTAGAAATGGAATTATTATAACTTCATGTAGTGACATGATTTCTGTATTACAATTACATGGGCAAAAAAAAAATATTCTACAATGGTTCAGAACTAAAGTGAACTAAGTCTTTAATAGGTACCTTAGTTCAAGAAAAATGCGTCCCTTAATAACACTCTGTTTTCTGTAAAAATTTGTACTGATTAAACCAGTCTTATCCTTGGAGAATCGAATTACTACATGGTTCGGTAGTGCAAGGAAATAGAATATTTTTCTACAGAGCACAAAGTAAACAATTCTCAATGAGTTGTGTTGTAATTGCACAAGTCAAGGTTGCTCACATTGGGCTCAAGTTGCGAACGTTATTTTTCGCAACATATGAGCATGCGTAGTTAAAGAAGGCATCTGATTGGTTAGATGAGAATGGGAATAGCTGAATGTTTTCAAAATTTCATTCGTTATATGTTTAAAGGATGAGGTGAAGAATTTATTGTAAATAATTATGAAAAATTTTTAAAATAATAAGCTTTGACTGAATATATATGAGACTGACAAACATAAATTGAGAAGTTTTCCACCAAATATCTAGTTCTTTTTTAAAACACAATGGTGCCTTAGTAGCACAGATCTTCTCTTTTTCACAAATATTTCTCCAAATTGTTCTTCAACTAGTGCTTTTTTTTTTCATTCTGTATCAAAAAAAAGTTATTCACTGAAGAGTTGGCTGCCGCAGACAATAGAAATAAAAACCGTTATAAATGGGTTGGTTACTTCACACAAAAGAAAACGTGAGTGGTTATGTACCTTTTAGTTCTTTTTCAAACTGGGATCCCACAACAGCAGCGAAACCTGTTGGTGAGATTCATTTATTGGATTTAAGTTTGGTGGAAAAAATTTAACATTGGTTGTCATTTTAGTACATCATTATGTATAGTCAATAAGTCAATTCTTTATGTTTGTTACATTCTTTACCTATATTGTAAAGAGTTAAGTATAAACGTGTGGAGCTGACAATCTTGCTTATATGTATGTATGTAATTATGTACATGTTCGACTAGATTCATGAAACCTGCCTTAAAAATCAAAAATGTCGTACTATAAAGTGGACTATCTTTCTTGACTTTTGCTTTGAGCTCGTCGTATCAATTTGTTCACTTTTATTATTTCACAGAGTTGACACACAACTGAAACCATTCCTACATTTCTATTGAAAACTAAGCTTTTCATTGAATTTGCCCAGAAATAGAACTTTGAATGTGGCACTTCCAAGCCAAATTGCAAAAAAGGTCATAATCAGGACTTAAAAATTTTTTAATGTGTAAACATTCTTGCTCTCTAGTCCGCTTCCTCCTGGGTGTAAAAAAATATTAAATACAAAAAAGTTGAGATTGCATAAAAAAACTGCAGGACGCACTTGTCATGGCTACGGCCACGAGTCCTGTGCGCACTAGCGATGCGCAGAGGACTCAACATGACTGGAGATACTGGGCTGAGGCAACGCTAACAGTTGTTCCACAACCAGGCGCGAGCTAAGGTGTGTGACAACGAACATATTTTATTCGTCCTTGTGACGTTAAACCAACATATAGTAAACTCCTCCACTACAGCACTGTCCAGTTTTGAATTCTGTTTGTTACATAACACACATACAACACACACACACACACAAGCAGACATCGCTGACGGCGCTCAGCTGAATGTTTTTATTTATTTATTCTCTTCAACGGGTGAAATTCCGACGATAATGAATAATAATTGACGACTAATGACTGGTTTCAATGTCGGTAGGTAAGAAGTTAAAAACGTTCAAATAAAATAAAAATGTGGACATACTTAGTAAGCTGGTACTTGCTTTTTATTTTTCATTTATTTTTTCACAATTATACATTCCATTTTTACTTCTTTTTTATATCCTTTAGGCCTAACGTTTTACGCTAAAAATTTGGTTACCTAATTAAACATAATTTTATCGCCCTTAATTAGCAAATTCGAACGTGCGAGAAAGAAGAAAATAAGACGAGAAAAGGCGACATAATATATTAAGTTGATAAAAACGGTCCTTTTTTTTTAATAAGCTTTTATTCTGCTTATCACTGTGATTTTGAAATATACCAATAGTGTAGCCAACCTTCCGCAACGAAATAATGCACATGAAGCAAAAGCGGAAGAAAAAAAAAACTCATCCTTTAAAAACTCGTTTTTAACGTAAACTTACTTCTTCTCAATAAACGTGTACGCAAATTTACGAAAAATTGTGTTGTTGGCCAACAGTTTGAAACAAAAAGAAAGAAAATAACACCGAAGACTAATGTTCCATTTTTTCTCCAGTTAAATAAATTTGTTTATCCTATTCAAATAACTATATAAAATACTTTCATAGCTATTAAACTAATTACCTATTTATTACAAACAAACAAACAAACAAACAAACAAAAAAAAAAGTGTAAGTATTTTTGTGTAAATTAGAAAAAGAGTCATTGAAATTGAAAGGAGGTTAGTTAGGTACCGATATTTCATTTTTTTGAGGGTTACTATAGTTAGTACTACGAATAAGGTTACGAGATTATTATGAGTTTTTTTCATTTTTTGTTTCGATAGGTGCTTTTGGCATCGAAGACGAGAAACAATAAAATGAAAATATTCATTGTCATAATGTCTATGCGAATTTTTTATCAGCTTAACTGTACTGTACTGTGTCAATGTAGTGTATTGGCATTAATGACTACGAGAAACTGGTTACCTGAACACGATTAATTTCACTGCCTGGGTGGGTGTGCTGAATTAAGTATGTCGATAAGGTGGATACTTATTATTATCGGGTACCTATACTGGTAAAAGCTATTTTAAGAAAACAAATTCTTTTTGTTGAAAAAAAAAACAAAAAAAAAACCGAAAACGAAAACGAAAATACCTAATTGAAAATGAATGGTTTATAAGCATTTCCTGAAAAATTTCGCGATTACATTAAATTCGAGGTTATCTGTTTTATGTGTATTGAGAGAAGCTGTTTCGACAAATCGTCATAATGAATTGATCTAGTTTAGCTGAAATTTCGTCCCAGTGGAGTAAGTTTGAAAAAATGTTTTTTTGTCGCCGCTTTGCGTCCCTCTCACTCAATAGATTCGCGCCAAATTTTGGCCCCATGTATGGGCTTATTATTCAACGGTTCTTGGCAAATTTCTCCTTAAAATCTTTATTTTAAGATCTGTAATTAAGTTTGAAACTCAGTTTTACTTTATAATTTTGGTGTCAGTTCTGGGAAGTAAAAGATCATGAACCAGAAAGTTGTATTTAAGTTTGAAAGTTTTGGCTAAAAGTTTTAATTCTGAACCTGTTCTGTTGAAAGTTAGTATCTCACACCTGTCCGAAGCGGCGGGTAATGTATCTTGTTTTCTATTTACTGTAGAGTACAATCTATTTCCTCTGGGCATGAATTATATTTCCTAATACGAATACTCGAATGGAAGACTAGAAGGATTTTTTGGAACTACGTGCTATGTACGTATAAGTAGCATATTGGCCTATCAGATAATATTCTCATATGAGAAGTACAGTTTTGGCGACAAGGCTGACTTGGTGCTGGGTTGTACTGGGCCTCGGATGCTACTTGGTTCCAGGGATGAGGGATCTGACGTGTATTTTATTCCAGGTACTCAAAATTTGACACAAAACTTGAACTTAGCGCCTCTAAATACCTGTGCGATGATGTATCACTCGATAATATGTGGATATATTATCCTTACTCATTTTTAGGGCCTGCAAGGTGTCCAAGGGATGGTTCAATACAAAAATGCATCTAAAATTTGTACTCGGTATCTCAAAACGCATGTTCGACAATGTATCACTTGATGATATGTAGATATATTACGCTAACCTCTTTTTGGAGCTCGTGTCCGAGGGGTGATTCAATCCAAAAATGGATCAAAACTTTTAATTCAGCGCCTCAAAATACATGTCCGACGATGTATCTCTCAGTAATATGGAAATATATCAAAATTCAAATTTTTCACCCCCATAAACATGCGAAATTACTCCTTAAGCTCGAATCTTCAAATTACAACTTCTAAAGAAAAAATTAAGAAAAACCTAATTCAACAAACATTGCGATTTTACTGTCCGCCTACAAAAATGTACCTATTTTAGACATCAAATAGAAACAATACCTATGGGTACATATTTGATACTTTTTATGAACCAAATTTTAGAAAATACTGTATGGGAAGCACTTTTCAATTCATTATGAATAATAACCCATAGATAATAATTTTATACTAAAAACTTGATTTCGAGAAATACCATAATTCCCAGTAATTCGGCACTTGTTGAAAAAAAAGTTTTTAATTTCCTTCTTGCAAAATTAAACAGGTCTCTTCAAAGAACTTTTTCCTTTCACTTTCTTCAATACAAAAAAAAAATAAAAATAGAATCAACTTAAAAAAAAGAAAAACAAAAAAAAAATGTTCCAAAAAGTTAAAAATAATTCTTTCAAAATTTCTCCAGCAAGATGTAGTTCAGGGGACTGGAATTATCGAAGTCGGCGCTAATTAAAAAGTTTTGTCATAAAATTGGCAAGAATTAACATAGATATAATGCCAACATGGTTAAGAAAATGAGTACCGACTTCAATAATTCCAGTCCCTAAACCTAGATCTCGCTGGAGGAATTTTAAAAGAAATAATTATTTTTAACTTTTTAGTGCATTTTTTATTGTTTTTTTAAATTCGGTTCTATTTTTTAAAAATAATATTTTTCAATGAATTTTTGTTTCAAAAACTAGCAGTTTTTTTATTTAAAAATAACTCCATAATTAACTCATCTATTCTAAAAAAATGTAATGGTACCACCATAGGATAATCCTCTGTTATTTGAAAAAAAGTTCATCAAATTCGGTACCTCGATTAAGAAATTATGTTAAAACTAAAATTAAAAATGAACATATTTACCGATGGAATTGATAATCTCCTCCTTTTTTTTCAAAGTCGGTTAAAAACTGTTTCTTATCGAAAAGAAGTCGAAAGTTCAAAACTTTTTCCCATGTCAAGCTTAAACAAAATTATTTAATGTTTCAGATTTAGAAGATTCGTGATTCGTAGAAAATGATTCGTGCAAATCATTTTTAACCTCTAGAATGAAATTATTTGTGATTCATGATTGGAATCACTTTGATCTGAAGCATTTTTGATTTGTGATTGGAATCACTTCTTGTTGAGTGTTTCATAAGTCGAATCATTTTTTGAGAATTTCTCTCAAAACTCTAGCGCAGCAATGCCTCACTAGAAAATCTAGTTTGCAGATGCAGATAGGGATGGGAATGGAGACAGAGATAGAGATAGAGATGGAGATGGAGATGGAGAAGGAGATGGAGAAAGTGAGAGAGAGAGCTTACTTGAAAAAATTGCAAAATAATATCGACAGTAATCTATATTTATACCGATATTTCATTGCTAGTTTCAGGTTAAGAAATTACAAAAAAATATATAATTTCAATCAATCGATGTTTTATGGCTAAAAATCGCTTTTCCAGAGATTTTATGTTTCCAGTTTTCTCGAAAACTACTAAACCGATGAGCACTAAACTTCTTTCAGACCTGCTACCGTACAATAGCTATCTTTCGCAAAAATTTCAGCCCTATTCGTTTTGTATTTTTCTAGAACCGCGAACACAAAATTTTTTCCACCAATTTTACTTCTCCAGTTTCCTCGGAAACTACTGAACTAATAAGTACCAAACTTCTAAGAAACTTGCACCGACATAAGGAAAGTTTATCGAGAAAATTTCAGCCCGATTCCTTCGGTCATTTTCGCAGAATCCCGGAAAAATGACTTTTCCAGGAATTTTTTTTTCCAGTTTTCTCAGAAATTAATTGACCGATAGGCAAAAAACTGCTTTCAGACCTGCTCCAATATGAGAATTATCTCTCGCAAAAATTTCAGCCGAGTAAAATATGCTAAATTATGCTTTTGTAGTCAAACATGCAAAAATATGCGCAAACAAATATACGGCTCATTTGACTTGGAATTTCATTATTCGTAAAAATATAACTAAATGGTACGTCACATAGGTATAGGTCATCTTAGACAAATACATGCATTTTCATATTATAATTTACGGCCTTAGTGATTTTTGATTACTGATTAGTAGAAAAGTAAAAAATGTCAAATCACTAGCGCCGATTTTCCTATACTTTTCTTACTACGACGAGAAAACAAATAATTCGACAATTTTAATTTTTTTTAATTTTTTTTTTTTTTTTTTTTATTTTTTTTACGGATATACTTACAGTATTTACGGTTTTTTCGAAGGACACTACTTTATTGTTTCATTTGGTCCACGATAACTGCGCACCAATCGAATTTTTTCTAATTTCGACTTCGCACACGAGTTCGTCGTGCTTCAGCTCAAATTTGTTGTTACTAAGTTGGTTTGCATTTTGCTAGTTGGCCTTTATTTTCGAACGTAGCGTCCGTTTTCATTGGCAAAAGGCGAACTCGAGTGTAAAAGATATTATGGCGCTGGCGATTGATCTCGTCACCATCATATTGGTGGCGACTGCGTTTGTTTGCATTGTTAAATATAAATGGCAGAAACGACGTTTGGTGAAGATGATGAACGTATTCAACGGACCACCAACGATACCAGTGGTTGGAAATGCTTTGACATTCGCCTGTTCGACCAAAGGTAAGCTTACTGTAGCAAATTTGAAAGCATATCGATGAGAGTGTACGGAGCTGTGAGAAAGTTACACTGGCTGGGCACTCTACATGTTTTCATTGCATGTAGGTACCACCTACCTATTGCATTATTGACACGCTATAAATTTTCTCTTCTCGATGGTTGGAGGCTGGATGTTGATTTTTTGACACCGCATGCGAACAGACTTTTTTCCCTGGCTGCCATTTTTTTTTTTTTTTTTAACTAAATTTTTTGGCAAAGAAATAACGGATAAAATTCTTTTTTGGTTTTGGGATTTTAACCATAAATCAGCAATTAACGTGCTGCGTAGGCTACTCAGTAGCGTACTGAAAGAATGTTTTGTTTTTTTTTTTGGGGGGGGGGTGCACCAAGCAAAAATGCCAACTTCTAGGCCACGTACTCGGAGAAATTTCCTACTTTTTTAATACCTTTTTATACCGTTTGGTGGCATCTCTGCTGAATTATACAGGGTTCGCACAAAGTGTGTCTGCCTCCCCCAGAGTCCGAGTTATAAAAATAGAAAAAATTGTCTCTCAAACTGGCTGTCTCTCTCCCCATTACTGTATCTGTTTTCCTTTGTTTTTGGTGTTGGTGTATTGCGTTCGGTATTTGGTGGAAGTGATGACGTATTTTCTTCGACGTAGTGTGTGTTTGGGAATTTGTTTGGTGGTTCTAGATATTTTTAAGCAGGTTTTCACTCTTTCATTTTATTTTATCTGCAGTTGTTGGCGGAGTTTTTTTTTCTTCTCCAAACTTAGGCAGTGGTATTGCATCGCGCAGTTTCTCTCGTGTATTTATTGGCAGTGGGATGTATGTGTATATGTATGTGGTAGTTGGTGGATCGTATGAAACATTATTCCAGGTATGGTTGTGACTGATAGCTAATTTTGTCTCTGTTTCTGCCTCTTTCAATCTCCACCTTTGCCAATTTCTAAGAAAATTGTTTTTAAAGAAATTTTACTACAGGACATGTATCAGAAGCAAAGCAGAAACAGAAAAAAAAATTAACCATCAGTCAGTCACCACCATACTCGATTACCTGGAATAATACATCACCCAAAGCATCAGCCACCACACACATACACTTATACACCCCACTACTACCAAGTGACATGAGAAAATAGATGACACAACTGCTTAACTTTGAAGAAAAAAATATTGAAAAAAGGCACCAAAAAAAAAAAACAACAACAAATTTGATGAGATCTGCCAACCAGTATCCTAGCTTGCCAAATTTGAAAATATTGGGGGGATTTCACATTCCCCAAACCTACTTTGGTACGTCCCTGAGGCTACTTGTTATTTGCGCGTCATATACTTGTTTGATGCGAGTCGATGAAAGTATGATTAGCTTTGTTCGTTTTTGCCTTTGATGCATACAACGTCGTAACTAGCGATGGGCAATGGAAAAGTGAGAGGTACTTTTATTTCGTGAAAAGTAAAAATGAACTGTTCGTACATTTTTTCAAGGAATTTTCACAAAAATAAATATCGTGCGCCTTTTCGGGATGAGGAAAATGGTAACATTGACTGACGATTTTTATTATTGGTGAAAAAGTGGTAAATTTAAAACGCATCACGTAGAGGAGAGTGAGGTTACATACGACGATGGGTACAATGAGACACTGTCATTTTTCAAAGGCAGGTGGTCATAGAGGGTAGCACTGGGGAGATATGGTAATTTTATTTCACAATGAGGTCGTAGGTTACACAATAATGTTATGAACACAACATTGTTGATCTGAAATACTTTTTTGCGTATGTGCGCTATGAGCAGCAATATTGATTTTGGAAAACAATTTTATTGTTTTTGCGGATTTCTTCTGCAACAGTTCCGGAGAGTTATTTTTATTCATAGCCCAATAATTGATCGTGAAAAAGGGGCAGTGGCTTTAATTTCAGTTCATTTGAATCGATGTTATTTTAGGTTTTTTTCCCCTTTTTGTTTCTGATTTGCATGAACTTTTTTTTTTATAAAAATTAACCCCATGTTGGTGTTTTCTGTTTTTTATTTCATAACTTTATTATATTTCTTTGGTTTTATTTGATATTATATGATTATTTACCACACTTTATATCATCTCAATTAATTTTCAATTTCAAGAAATAATGCTTTTAAATTTCATACTGTCTAATATTTTGTCAGCAGCTAAAAAATTTCGTTCAATCATAACATACCACTAACGCATACAAACTTACAGACAATTAACGTAACCATCAAAATTCATAATTCTTTTTTTCGAAAACCTGCTTTTTCTAGCAGGCTTGTTGCGCTAGAGTTTTTAATGTTATTCCCATTTGAAGTTGATGCGTGTCGTCGCATATCGAATAGAATGTATCCCATTCAAATTTCCACTAATTTCCGCACTCTTTCGTACATTCAAGATTGTGATGTTTTTATGGATTGTGTTTGACGCTGTCATAGTTTACGGTTACCTATTATTTTATAATTCAATGGTGACTACGGCGAATCGGATCCATAATGGAAAATTTAGAGGGTGCCCCCATGAAACCATTTTTTGGGAACGTTTTAACGTTTGTCGGACAGAAAAAAGGTACGTATATAATAATTGGCTGATGCTGACAAAAAAGAAGTAGATTTTCGTAGAAAACCTGCTTAAAAATTGATGGCAGTTACCTATTTAGTTGTTTACTCCGTTCAAAAAATGAATGAAGAAAAACAACTAGTATCTGGGGAACAGTCGGAAGGTTTTTTCAACTTCGTTGAAAGTGCGTCTGTTCCTCAATATAGAAGTAACTGAAATCTCCAATCTTTTTAAAAATCACCGAAATAATAGCGTTTAAAATTTATTTATCAGAAATTCAAGAATTTCCGCCAGACTGTAGAGAACAGAAATTACCCTGACATAAGGAGATACCAACCAAATGAGGGGAGAGTTCATGCAGCATATTGTCCTTGCATAATTTCTACGGTATAGATTTTAAAGAAAATTATCAGCTATTGTCATGCCTGATACAAGACAAATTTATATTGTGGTATACCATCTTGGGTACCAATTAATCCTATCAAAATAGACATAGTCCAGGCAGAACGAAAATACAGAATATGTTTTGTCTTACATATTTCTAACAAACACTTATGAATTAGTTCTTATCGATCGAAAAATAAATCTACATGACAAACGTAGAACTGCCTTGTTACGTTATCACCAACAGTTCAACCGGGTGTCCGTTTCTCATTTTAAACCACACTTTAATTTGATAGTGACCAAACTTGGCTGTAATAGGGAAAAGACTCCCAAGTATATTCACCTAATAATCTTCAAATTCATTTACCAAATATCGGCTCCATTGCCGAAAGAAATCGACAATTTGCAATAGAAAACATTTCATTATGAAATCTCCCAGTAACAGACATCAACGGGACCAAGCATTTCGTCTGCAACCAGGAGGCGTCCGTTATTGGAAGAAAAAAAAATTGTTTCATTTTATTACATGAAGGGAAGGTATTCCAGTAGGAGCCATGATTCGAAAGATACTGAAGTAAATTTCACAGTTATTCTTTTAGGCCGATGAAGTGAAACAGAGATGGGTAGAACAGATAGTAAACTGTAGGATGAGATATTCGTATTGTCTGTATAGGAAGTGAAACCAGGTTTGAATAAGAAAATTAAGCTGATAATTGGCTCGTCAGTCCGCTATTCAGAGGTGAAATCTGGTTCACTGGACCATTTTATTTTATTGATTGTCTGTTAGTGGAGGGTTTGCTGTTGAGAAGTACTTAATAGTTTACTTTCTACATGTTTTTTCTGGTGTCAAACAAATTTTGTCCATAAAGGGAGGTATCCGCTTTTGAGGGGAGTCCGTTAAAGGGGGTTTCACTGTATTAACAAAATCAGAGTATTAAAACACATTACGGAAAGGTCTGGTTGGGTCAACCACAGAACCATCTTGTAACCAAGACATTACACAACTGTAACTATAATGTTACTTACATTAAATCATCAAAAATAGGTGCCAAGTTGCAGAGAAAGCGAAGAAATTTTTGCGATATGGAGGTGAAAGTGTGTAAAAACAGGTTTTTTGAGAGTTGAGAAGGTGCGTTTTGACAAAATGAGCAGTTGCTTATTGAATAGGCACGGATGCACTGCTACAGAGAGAGTGGGAGAAAGGGAGAAAAAGAAAAGGAACAGGAAAACCACAGCTGAGGCCATGCAAAAAGCATAACCTGACATTTTTATACAGCAAAAAGGTAATACATTCAACTTTGGCCCCATAACGCAATAAAACATATTTCTATGGAATCGAAGTGTTTGTCCAATTAGGTATGTGTCACATGAATGAATTTAATGGGTATTGTTAAACTGTAATGGTGAGTCAGCCAGCCTAGCCTTTCATCTCTTAGAACTTAAAATCAAGGCTATTAGGAATGCCTTGATAGGCTGGTTTCAAGTTCTGTTTCTGCTGATTTGTTTTTCCAAACTCTGTTCGGGTTTTCTGGTTTTTGGTTCCCCTTCTTGGCTCTTATTTGGTACCCTTGGAAAACCACTTACTCATGATGATGGTCTTTGGCTTCGAGTACCACATTGTAAAGGAGTGAACTCTGGTAGGTTTAGGTGGCAAAGTCTACTTGGTTCAGAAGAGAGAAATACTGCTAAAGAGATCTCCAGAATCTGATCAAAAATATGTCGAGGTAGAATGTTCTGATTTGGGATACGAGTACTGCGCATTTGTTGTAGCTTGATAGTGAGTGTGTATTGATATGGAGATGTCTACTTTCACAATAAAATATGCGCAGCTTTCAAGGCACAGAATGTACAACTCCAATTGTTTCTTTTCTATCTTTTACATGTTTTTAAACAACAGAACACATGAAGAGTTGGAGATCTCTTTAGCTGTGTGTCTCTGGTTTAGAGGTGTTATGGTGGAATTGGTTCCGTAGAACTCATCATTACATCCATCTTAAGGAGCAGTTGTGATGGTAGCTCATTTAGTGTAAATCTCTACACAAAGCTATGTCAACACTTATTTTGTGGGGTGTCAATTAAGAGTAGATAATTTAGAATTTTTACTGGTCTTGGACTTGCCTCTATCAGTCAATCAAAATATATTATTTGTTTTTTATTTATCTTATGTTTTACTCAGAAATGTTAAAAAGAGCCATGCATATTATGGAAGACTATCGAAATCCAATCCGAATTTGGTTGTTTCATATACCTTACGTCATCATAACTGATCCCGAGGATTTTCAGGCAAGTTGGTACCTACCTGTATAAGCTTAGTTTAAATTTCAACGTTTCATTTTAATTTTACCATAGTCCTAATTATCGTGCTTTAATGAGTATATTATTTTGTAGATAGTGTCGATGAAGGCTTTGGAGAAAGACAGTAGATACCGATTTCTCGCAGATCTAATCGGTGATGGACTAATAACAGCCAAAGGTAAACCAGTGTCATTTTATGTCAGTGCTAGCGATGCAAATGTTAATTAAGATAAGACAAAAGAAATTCTTGCTGTTACTATAGTAAAATTATGAAGATATCGCCATTTATGAACAAGCTTCAATATAATCTTGACATGTTCTGAGTGCCAATTATATAAAATGACTAGCTGTTAGCCGTGGTATCACCCCGCCTTACCTTGCTCCTTACCTTTTATTCTTTTCTTCTTATTCTCAGTACTCTAATCATTTTCACTCTCCTCTTCCTTCTCCTTATTTCTCCCTTTCACTCTGCACTTGTACCAGTCCCTCTGTCTCTCTTTCTATTTCCTTTGAACAAGAAAAACAAATGCAATTAAAATTACATTTAGATGTACAAAGTTGTAAAGATTCTTCGGATTGAGAGGGATGCACAAGGTGGGGGTGGGGCTGTTTTATCATTGATTCAGGAGACCCTCTCTATCGCATTTCCAAAATCAAACCTTTATTGGGTATTATTTCATTTTTGAATTTCTTATTTAACAGAGCTATGAGTATACTTCAATTTTGTAACTTTTTAGCGCCGCGAATCTCAAAAAAAGGGGTGCTACATAAGTATTATGAAATTTTTCGGACTCATCACTGCTAGCAATGTGTTTAGGGGGTTAACAAATACCAAAATTTTTGCAGAGGAATTGAATGAGTAATAATTCACAATGTTTCTCCCAAGGGAACTGCAGACTTTCAAGATTGTTTTAAACTTTCCTAGGAATAACAAAAATTAGTCTGGAAAACTGCATCAAAATCCGTTCCATATTTCTCCAATGACACTTGGAACAGGATTTTACCCAATCATTCTATTAATTAATATATAGATAAATAAAAAGGTAGAAGTTAAAATATGATAAGTATGTAAGTATGTACCAAATCCGAAACTGTGCCATCTTTGGTTGGTACAGTCACTTTTATACAATCTTAAGATGGTGTAAGGCGTACAGAAGAAAAAACCAGGGAATCAACATGGTGCCTAATTCGCTAATTTATTGAATTCCTCGTCACAGTCTAATAATTACTTAACCTATTTCTCGACGATTTTAGTCTCAAAGTGGAAAAAGAATCGCAAAGTCATTTATCCCATTTTTAATCGAACCACTTTATACGGTCACTATTTGGATATTTTTAATAAGCAAAGCATAAGATTGACGGACACGTTGAAGTCGGAAGTTGGTAATGAAAAGCATTTTGACGCCTGGTTGTACGTTTTCAAAACATTTTTTAACATTGTCTCAGGTAAATTACTGTTCTAATTATTATTTTTCTGTACGATTAATGCTCGTTTTTGCATATACTCGTAGGAATCAGTATTTTATCGTTCCTTTTCAGAGACTGCTATGGGTTATAGTAAGGATTTCGATAACATGGATACGGTAGCTAAATTAAAAGATAACACTATGAAGTAAGTATTTTACAGGCTGGCATATTGATTTTATGAAAAGCTAAGAATAAAACGTGGGTGTTTATTCAAATAAAATTGTGTTTGTTTTCCTTGGCCAACGTAAAAAATATAAATAATTCATAGTCGAGTTTTATCGAGACGAAAAGAAGGAGATGATTTTTCATCTTTATTTTAGAGCTAACACTTTTTTTGTCTCTACTGTATACGGTTTTGATGTTCAATTATTACCTAATTTCCAAAAGACTATTTCATAAATAAGCAGTTCGGAGTAAATAAACAGGTAGCACGTTTGGTTGAATAACAAAGGCGTAGATTGGTCCGTTGTAAGGGTGGGGAGGGGCATACATTCTCAGTGGTCTCTTCGAACCTCCACCCAAACGAAAAATTACGATAACCGATAAATAAATATAATTTTTAGTGATCGAGCCTTTTTCTTTTTTTACTAAGTGGGTCCAAATCGTCAGGACTTCCTTATTACGCGCTTTTGTCGAATAAAAAACAAAAAGAAGATGTGCTTGGTCCTGACCCAGCCTCAGTTGGAGCATACACTTGTCCATTGATGGTAATGTAGTGTCGTTTTTAGAATATCATTTTCTCATGGGTCGGTCGTCGAATATTGTTGAACCAAAAGGTGTCTTACGCGATACAGGGAGGTCCTTGATCCCTTTGATTTTGCCCTAATGGGTACCGACATTAAAAAATGGTAGCGCTTGGTTTCACTGATCATCAGTATAGATGTACTCGTTGTATGTGACTGTTTATTGAAAAATAAAAGATTTTAAACATATAAGGAAATGTTTGTGGGACATGTTGAAGTTTGCTCAAAGTTTGGGTGTTTGAAGATGGAAAGTTTTCATGCATCTGTTTGACAAAAGTTGTGCTTACGGTAGGTAACTTTATTCCGATGAAAACGGTTCCTAAAAATATCATTTTATCCTTATAGTTATTTGACGACGTATATACATAGATATTTGTGAAAAATTTCAGACATTGTTTTTCTATCATAATTTAACTGTGGTAACTATATTTTTCATTTCCAGAGCTTCATTATTAGCTGGTCAAAGATTTTATCAACCTTGGTTGCAGCCATCTGCTTTTTTCAAGCTATACACTTACATGAAAGGCTGGAGCAATGTTTTTGAAGAATCCAAAGCAGTACCTCTCAAAGTAATTAAGTAAAGACTAGTTACGAAATTTAATAAGATTTATCTTCGTATTTTAGCAATCATTAGATCTAAACTCGAATGAAATTTTTGCAAGAAAACGTTAAAAATTTAACTAACTTAAAGTTTTCGATGAAAGTTGTTTTATTTGTTTAGAAAGCAGATACTACGTCTTTCTCTGCGTAGTCTTTTCGAAAATAAGTTCATTAAACAAAAATTTAAAATGGCTTTATTTTAGTCATAGAATCATAATAAAATTTTGTATTTGGGAAACATTATTTTTACGAAGTTGTAATGTGAATATTATATTTCTTTCTTTCAGATTCTAAAACTGAAACGACAAAAATTTTTAGAAGAAAAATCCAAAAATATCAGTATCAGCGATAATGGTAAATATAAGCTAATTAAGCAACGTTCTTAATATTCTAGATGTAGGTATTTTAGCTGTGTCTCTTGTGTTATGATTTTATTATAAATCAGAAAGTAACTTATGAATTGAAACGATGGACTCCAGGGCGTATATAGCTCCATCTTTAGAAAGAGGAGGAAGTTCATTTATGGATTATAATTTTGAAAACGTATCTATTTACAATAAGATCGAAACGCTTAATTTCGAGAATTATATATTTTTTTTTAAACTATATTTTTAGAGAAAAATTACAAGAGCTTCATCGATATTTTATTGAATACACACGAGGCGAAACATTTTACCGACAAAGATTTAGCAGATGAAGTTCTAACCATTATGTTTGCGGTAAGTTGTGAATTAATAAAAATAAGAAAAAAAAAGTTAAAAAAAATTATCAATTGGTAATTTTTTTGTGAAAAAACTGCCTATAAGGAAAGACCGACAGAATCGACCGACAGAATCAGTCAAAAGTGGTCTTATACTGTGGGTCAGTGATGCCACCTCTGTAATTGGCGTAAGCTTATATTTTGATACGTAATCTTTGATTTTGAGAATTACGATTTTTTATTTCTTGCTGTGGGTACACGCATTGGGAAAGTCAGAATGTAAATTTTCAACATCTTCATTTTTTCCCCAATTTTTTGGTTGACAAATTAGGAATCAATGTAATTAAGGTTGTCGAATAATTACAACATTTTTGTGGAGAAAAATGATTATACCTTCGTAATAGTGTTGTGGAATAGGTAATTCAACAGAATTAAGTGTGTTCAGCCACTTCATATTAAACATATGGGTAAGCCAAAACTTGGGCAAACACTGGAAATTTTAGAGCCGGTTCAGATGGTTTATATACTGGCTTATTTACACACACACACATACACACGTATGTACATATACATACGTTTGCGAGGGCGGCCCAGTTGTGTCATCTCTCATAGTGATAAGAGATGATGGCTGGTTTGTGTACCGATTGTGACATCATCGCATTGTGGGGATTAGTCACAATTCAGTACTTGTACATTACCTGCAAGTACATGTAGGTATTACGATCGAACCTAATTATATGTATTTTGTTTAACGTCGCAAGGACAAAAATAAGCCTGCCTTTTGGTGGCGACTGTTGTTGGGGGTCCAAGCTCCTATACCTCATACCAGTGAGTCCCCACAAGTGTGATGTTATATGTATTTATTGCTTAATGCAAAGAATAATTGAGAAGATTTTATGAAATAAAAAATTGAAATATTGTAACGGCCAAAAGAAGTGATAAAGTACCTAATTAGAACCACTTTCAGTGTTACATCATACACGAGATATTTAACACTGGACAAGCATTAATACCTCTTTATTAGTTTAAATATTGAGTTTATCATCCACAACTATCGTGGACCTTAACGTATTTGAGAGACTCAATAATATTTATAAAAACAAAGTTGAGTTAACACTTTTAATAAAATAATAAATTTTACGACAATAGTACATCAAATAATACTTTAATTACTATATAATAGATTCAACATATGGGATTACAACCCTTTAGATAAGACTGTCTATTTACTAGCAGCTCTGTAAGAGAGGCTCTAGTTACTGCATAGGAACTGTGTCTTATTCCTTCTAATCGAGGGTTTATATACTCGTTTGGGGTATGAAAGTGTACATGTCAGATAGGCTAAGTGAGGTAGGGGATTATTATTATAGGGTTGTGCTGACTTGCAATATACTCGAGGAGCAGTCACAATTAGGTCATGAATATATAGATGATATATCTATATATGTAAAATTAAATACGGGTAAATTAGTGGTTGTTTACAAAGAGCTATAGGACGTTTTCATTATTGATGAATCTTGGTATTTGAAAACGTGTGAACGAATATGTTCGTCATATTTAGAAATAGACGAAAATATGCGTTACAAATATAACTCTCGTAAGCAGGGGGTATGTTAAGGACAGTCCCACACCAAACCATTGAAAACCGAACAAAGAGAAATCGACAATGTATTATGTGTTGCCATATTAACATATTTTCAAATTATTTAGGCCTATATTGGGATTTATACATCGAAGTAATGTAATAGCCATGTTCTTTATGGCCAAAAAAGGTTCCACTTTATGAAGTTCTGGACAAAGTTTTGTTTAAAGTGAGAGCTCGGTTCAAATTTGAAGTTTCGGTTTTGTCTGAGTTTGGTAGAGAGACAGAATGTCAAAAAATTTACAGTTTCACTTAGAAAAGTTAGAATAATTATTTTAATGAGAAGGAAATAAAATG
Organism: Ericerus pela; assembly: GCA_011428145.1. NCBI lineage: Eukaryota > Metazoa > Arthropoda > Insecta > Hemiptera > Coccidae > Ericerus > Ericerus pela. The sequence goes on from WOFM01000440.1 coordinate 70,034, forward strand.
ATGTAATAAATGTACCTACAGGTTGTAGAAAACAACCGCTTTTTTCATTATTTTTCTGATGGTTTAATTACTTTGTTGGGTATACCACGTATGCATAGGAATGGAATATGATGTATAGATTACCAACGTACTGATGGAAAATCTTAGTATGCCCGTGCTAATTTCTTTAGGAATTTTTATGTCTCATTTTCAGCTTCCTAATGATATAAAAATAACGCCGATTAGGCATTATATTTTGAAAAAATACCCTTATTTATCTCTCTGTATCTACCTCAGCCGTTATGATAATTACGAAAAAACGTTATGAAATAATTATATTTCAGTATATCTATAGGTAGGTACCTACCTACATAGGTAAACGATTTTTATACTGAAGAATTTTCATTTCATATCGTCTAGCTATGGTGAACTGAAAAAAACTTTCGCTCCGCAAGTCTCGCTAGAAAAAGTTGGTTCCGAGAAAAAAGAATTATTAATTGTCTGTAAGTTCATATGCGTAAATGGTATGTTATGATTATATGAAATTTGTAAGCTGTTGACAAAATATTAGACAATGCTACATTTAAAAGCATTATTTCTTGAAATGAAAAATTTATTAAGATAATAAAGTACGGTAAATAATCAAGTAATTTCATGGAATTTATGGAAATATAATCTTTTCGATCTACACGAAAACTGGTAGAATTTTACGATCAATTATGATAAATATTTATTCAAAAATAAGCGTTTTATAGCCAGACTAAAAACAAAAAAAAAATAGCTTCACTGGAAGTACCACCAAAATTAGTATCGTGCTAAAATAAATTATAATAAATATTTACTTCGAATTTCGTGGATATTGGTGCAGAATTGAGCATTTTATAGCTAAAATAAAAACAAAAATGGTGGTATGGGAAGTACCGTCCGGCTAATCCGAACCAAAATCAATAGGTCTGGTCCTTAGCTTAGCAAAAATGTTTGTATTAAATTTTGTGATTATCGAAGAAAAGTTGCGACCGTTACTGTGTGAATAAGAAAATAGAATATACCTATATGACCATCTATACATAATATATATATACGAATTTGAGGTGCAAAAATTTTCCTAAAGTCATGAAACGAAAAACGTACCCACCCCCAACCCTGGGGGCTAATATTGCACCAAGCGTAAGAAGTAGATTTTTTAAAGAAAACCTACGTAAAAAGTTGAGGTAGTCACACGCGTGCCACCTCCCTTCCCTTATTATAAGCTCATGTTACAGAGATTGAGCGTTTTTTTCACTCATTCAAGACCTCCAGTCTACCATGTTTCTGGCTAAACCTTTTGGTTGCATTAATTCTTTTTCAAAGCGTGATTTTAGTAGACTATAACTGTCTACTTTGAACAGTTGGTACGTAGAGAGCTTTTCTCGTTTTTGGAAAAAATTACAAACTTACGCAAGTATCATTTTGAAGCTTGGAATAAGTTGAAAAAAAAAAAAAATTCAAGGGATTGCAAATTTTTTTTACCTTAACGAAAAAGTGAAATTGAGGAAATTGAACTTTAACTTTTGCACGTCGCATAATTTTATAAAGTTCTTTCACTCAGACCCTTCCGTGAAAAAAGAAATAAAAAAGAAAAAAGAATCAGACCATGGTTTGACCTATTTATCGATATAGGTACAGGACAAAATCTCTTATAGTTACAGAGTCATCAAATTTGTATAGTGATTAATATCATATCTACCCGAAATAGTTTTTGTAGCCTCAATGAAGTACCTAACTATGTTAAAGTAAAGATGAGTTTTCCTCTGCTACATTTGCATCGTGTTTACAATCATATTATTTTTGCAGGCTACTGAAACAAGCGCATTAATCACATCTTTCACATTATTGATGTTGGCCATGAAACCAGACGTTCAGGTAAAATAAGAAAATACAGCTCTCCTACTAACCGGTACTTGATTTGTGAAAACGTAGACTATTCTGTATGAAAAAACGAAACATCAAGCCCATTAAATAAGCCAGCGTATGTATCTACTATAAATAATGACGAATGTGTTTTTTTAAATATTATTTTAAGGAAAAAGTGTACGGAGAATTACTCGAAACATTCGGAGATGATGGTCGAATGATGACGCCAGATGACTTGACCAAATTGATTTTTCTAGATCAGTGCATTAAAGAAAGCTTGAGATTATTTTGTGCAGTACCTGTCGTGATTCGCTATACACCTGAAGATCTTCCAATCAGTAGTAAGTGATTTTTAAAACGTATATACACGTTTAGGTACCCAATAGGAAGGTACTTATGAGTCGCCTAGAATGTTTATCAAATCGGCTTTAGGCTATCCACATGGTAGTTAAAACCCTATTAAAGTAATACCTAAGTTACTGAATAGAAAAAAAATGTATCCATTGAATTCGAACGTCTCTGATAGGTGATTTATATTTTCATTTGTAAAAATTCAAAACGTAGATCAGAAAATGAGGGATACCTGCTTATTCAAAAGATCTGAAAATAATGAAAAATTTAAAAAAAAAGACAATCCGATATTTTGATAAAGCCTATAAATGACAATTTCGAAGATAATTTTCCAATTTAGAACAACTGTAAAAAAAAAGTAGGCTATGCTCAGAAATCTGTCGATCTTATACTATGGTGATGAGTAAAAGTAAGATTAAGAACAAGGAAATGACCATGCAGTAGTAGTAGGGGCACAGCCACAGCTTATTGGCTAGCTCGAAGCTATGGCTACCAAATAATTCTTTTAATACATATTGTGTGGGATTGACTTTTCAAAAGTGCTACTAACTTATATTTGATTCGACTTATATTTCCTTCTCAGATATGGACCCCCTCCCCGAAAGACAAATTATTTTAAAAAGTTTGAAAATGAAAATTGAACAAGTAAATTAGAAATTAAAAGTTATATACATTTTTTAAAATAGTAAACGACCAGGTTTTTCTAAAAATAAATGCACTGATGGTTGATTTGCAGCGGCAGACCTGGTGTGGTTGCATTATTCATAATTAAAAACGATACGTAAGATTGCTTGGTACTGATTTTAATTTTTTGGGGGGATTTCAAGGAGGATTGAACACCAAAAAAACCCCTTGCCGTCGCCCCTGTGATCCCCTGTTTAAATGCTTGTATTTTCATGTCAAGTGACCTATTATGAAACTTTTATCGCGTTAATTCTGCAACACGCCATTAAAAAAAGTTATTTCAACCCACCTAAACGCAGCTAATGTGGTAACAGAGAGAGGCATTGTTAAGTTAATGAAACTGATAATAGGTATCCAGGTATGATACCTTATCCACTCCCAAACTTGGCCTCTCAAGTATGAGTAAACGCATAGAAAACCAGGGCCGTATTTAGGGGTGTACAAAGGTACAACCGTACCTGGTGGCAGATTTTTAAAGGGTAGCATAAAAAAGTAAGAGAAAATAATTTTTTGACAACCTTTTTTTTCTTCTAAGTACGACAGTAACAAAGTATTCAGTTAAACCTATAAATTATTAATTTGGTAAAAAACCCTGATAAAAATTGATAAAAATTTTAGCAGAGGGGGTGAATGGCAACAATTGAAAAATGAGAGGGCGAGAAAATTTTGTTATACTTGGGTGCTGGAACTGTAAATACAGTCCTGTAGCAAACACTCTGGTGGTTGATCTTTGTAGTAGAGAATTCAAAGTAGTCTTCGTCTTGCAGAGTTAAGTCACAGTCTCACAACCGTATTCTCAAACGTCACTTTTTATGAACTGCCACTTTTCCTTCATTTTATCCATAGGACATTAATGGGCCAAGGGTTTGTAAAGTGCCTTTTTACAAAAAGTGAGGTTTGAGAATATGGTAGTTAATCTCGGTCTAGCTTACAAGAGTTTTATATTATCACAATCCCTGAAGCACCACTCTGCGGCACTTTGGGTTATGCCAGCTTTGGATTTTTTCTGGCAACACTGCAGAATTTGTTGTTTCAGAGGAGACAATGAACATTTTTATTTGGTTTCTGTGTGTGGCTATGTGGGTAGAGGTACATGCGCATCAAATATGAGGAAATAATTGGGGAAATAATATCGGGAAATAATTTTGTGAAATAATTAACAGCTTGTACGTTTATTATAGTGGTTGATGGCTAAATAAAACCTGACATTCACATTCGCCTGCTATAAAAAATAATAGTTGAACTTTATACCTAAAAACTTTTATGCAAAAAATAAAAAATAATTGTCAACACAATTATTTATGTAGGGGGATTATGAACATTTTGTTTGTTCTTATTTTTTTCTAAAGATTAGCATTTGTTATTGGTCTTGCACAATAATAAATCTATTTTGGACTTGGTCTTGGTGTTGCATGTTCAGTTTCGATATTGGTCTTAATCTGGCAAAATTCGCGAGACTAATATCTGAAGACACTTACAGTTTTTCTCATCCTTTGATCTCACCAAGAACTAGATACTTAATATAAAACTTTATGGTGTCTTTTTAAACACCTTCGACATTAGGTAAGCGTATTTACACGTCCATTATATGATCAGTTTTGGACTAATCACCATAAAGCTATTGAGAGGTAACTTACCTACTAATCCATTATAATAATTAAATCTAGATGTCAACTTTCCTGTCATTTCACTGATAAATTTCATGACCTTTTGTACTATCTATAATACTATAGAGATGGCGACACTTCCTATTATTCATATAATTCTATTTTACAGAAAATAACTTTTTGTTGTTATCAGTCAGCCAATATTCAATATACGATCGATTCAATTTCGTCTCATTAAATTATTATTTTATGCGAGTATACTACACATTTCCACTTGAACTAATGCCTATATCGAGTCGTTGTTTCATTAATGAGTCGACTGGATTTGCCAACTTCGTCAAAAAAAATATTGTAAACCTAAGTTGTATCTAAGCTTCCATCCGATTTAATTTACTTAGTTTTTTCTCTGGAGTAGAAGTTGAAATATTGAAAATTTAATATACCGTCGTTATTTTTGCAGATGGACGTGTGATTCCAGCTGGAGCGAATATTATTCTTGCAATTATGGGAGTTCACCTCAAAGAAGAATTGTATCCAAATCCGAAAGTTTGGAATCCTCGCAATTTCGATGAGGATAAGGTGGCTGCTCGACATCCGTGTGCTTTTGTTCCTTTTGGTATAGGTCCTCGGATGTGCATCGGTAAAGTTTTTCATCTTTAATAAACCAAGAAATCAGTTTTTAGAATAGGAAAAAAAAATCAATTGAGTTTCGATGAAAAATCGGAAAACAGAGCCCAAACGTTTTAATACTGGAAGGAAATTAGGTTCTTAAACTCAGCTGCAGCACTGTTTTCTCGTTTTAAGGAAATAAAGTTATCTTATTCATTGTGGAAATTCCATACAGGTATCCAGTCTTAACTCGACTAAACTTAGTTTCTTCATGGTTCATTTAGTGCTACAGTAAAAATACAAAAAACTAGACATTTGGCCAGCCAGAATTCTTGCTCATAATATGAAGTTTCTTTGAATTTGCAATTTGTATTCCTGCTAGTCCATGGGATTTCATCATAACCTGTTCATCGGTTGCACCATAATTAATAAATGTGCTCCTACTTGAGTTACTATACCAGTTTTGTTCATTAGTTCGTATAATATTACCTATAATCTCTTATAATCTTCTCGCTCTGAAAAGGCCCACCCTCTGGAGCATAGAACTGGGTGACTTGTATTGAATAGGTACTGTCATAAATAGTAAAAAATACTCGTAATTGTTAAATTTAATGACGCTAGGTATTCAAGTAAATATTGTATTTTTCTTTCAATTTAGGCTACAAACAATCGATGGTGGCAATAAAAACGCAGCTGGCTGCAATTCTACGCAACTTCAAACTTTCAACCAGCGAAACGGATTATGAATTAGACGTCGATTTTCTTATTCGCAGCGCTCGAGGTTTTAAAATAAAATTAGAGAACCGAAAAGCGAAATAAGTAGCATTTAGTCGAATGATTTTATTGCAATAAATTGGGAATTTAGCCTATTCGATATAGTTACCAAGAAACAGAGGCGTTTCGATATAAATTTGTTCAGCTACAGACAGCACGGGTATAGCTTATATTAACTTAATTCATTAGGTACCGAGGTGCGTGTATTTCTTGTTTCAATTTGTACCTTTTTCTGGCGCCAGAAATATTTTGATGTGGCGAATGCATTTTATACGTTTTAGAGTAGGTAAAAATATTAAAGTTACTTTTTTTTTAAAAGTTTGATTTCATATTAATTATTGCTGGAGTGCAAATTTTTGAGAGTACCTATAAGCATTAATACAAAGAATTGACATTGTTTTTTAGAACTTCTCTCAATTTTCTGAGAAAAATAATTTATTCAAGATGCAACAAACTTTTGAATGATGGCCTCAATTGAATGCCAAAGTCGAAAAATAATCTTTAATTTGAGCATATTATTTTGCAAAAGGTGGTGGTGGTGTTCATGACTGTGGTTAATAAAGTGTTTTAGGCAACAGTCTATGTGGTGACAATACTCATATGAGGTATATAGACTCATACCCCTTGATAACAGTTGCCGCCAAAAGGCTGACATATTTCATCTCTATGACTTAAACCAAATATATGCACGTACGTTTGTACATATGTACAGGTGGGCCATGACAAATTACCTGATAAGGACCTCGGTGATGTCACGGACTAGTACCAAATGCACTACTTTGTTTCTTATCACCTTACAGAGACAGGAAATGACGTAATGTATGACATAATACCATAAGTATGTGTACATATGTGTATCTGTGTGCGTGTGCCAAATCTGGTATATAAACTCACAAAACTGGCTACAAAATTGCCAGTGTTTGCCTTGGATTTGGCTCTTCCATACCTTAATGTATGAAGTGGCAAAATACGCGAAGCTGTAGATTTCCTTCTACGTATGAATATCTCTTATGACGAAGTATTCCACAGTCTAATTGCAGATTATTTTTTGAGGATGTAAAAAGATCGTTGAAAAAGTTATTAGAGGATGGCAATTGATCCAAAAGTTGCCACCGATTCCTAAGCCACTTACATATTATTTTTTCAATTTTATGGTGAATTAATTTTCTGTCAATAGTTTTAAAAATTTTGGAATGTTATTGCCGTTTTGTTCCTCATTTATATAATGTTATACAGTTTTTATTAAAAATAAGAGGAGCTTTTGTTTTGAATGGAACCTAGGTACAGTGTTTTCAATTTTTTTTCAACTGTTAGTTTCGATAAGACTAGAAAAAATCAATCCTGGTTATTTTCAAGAATAAAAAATTCCATTTATTCATAATTAACTTATTAATTATTTACTCACCTTTTGTTTCGTTAGTAATTTTTGGAAGTGGGTAACGTGTATAAAACAGATTACTTAAAACAAAGAGAAGATTTCAAGTTGAATAATTTTCTTCTTTTGATTACAAGCCAAAATGAGAAATACAGCAATGCCTTGAGTCATGTAGGAAATTAAACCTGGTTCTTTGGCCAGTAATCCAGGTTTGGCTGGATGAGACTTGAAGCATTTTTGTACAACTATGAGCTTATTCGTCATACATGATCTTGACTAACTGTAATTTCCTCAACACGTTAAGATTTAAATGAGACATGCAGCAATTTGGGTTTTTTGCATCTTATGTTAATAATATGATGGAGCGGATATTCTATGATGATGGAACACATGGTGATGTGAGTTTGCCAAATTGGCCATCCACACATCGCACCTCAACCGCCAGATCAGCCTTCCAGTTTGAATTTGGACAAGAAGAAATGATTTGGAAGCAGACAAAATAGTGCCCCCCATTTTTCCTAGGTTTTGGCAACTCCTCTTTTTCTGCAGCCACATGATTGGAGGTGATGGAGAGGGCCCGCCAGTCTCTCTGCATTTTATTTATCCCTTGCTACTCTCTCGCCTAGATCATCGTCTTCTCCAGAATATTTACAGTGAAGGAAAATATGCAGTCCCATGTTTAGATGCTGCCCAGTATTAGCTTTATCAGGTTTTCTCAGGGAGTGGGGCTCTTTAACCGTTTTCTCCAGGTACTTATGCACCTCTTCCTCCTTCCGATCACAAGCCTGGCGTTTGAGCAGAGTGGGTCAGATATCGTCCTCTTCTCTTTCTTGAAACTGTGGGCACTGGTGTTGTCTTCAATACCTGTCCGGCTTTGGTACGTATCTGTGTGTGGTGAAAGTTGAGTTCATTATAGAGTCTGTTCATTCACTCTTCAAAAATCCATATCCGCATGTTATTGCGTGGAGAGTTGCTTTTGCCTATCGTTTTATATCTTACCTGGTCTGCGATGGATAGAAAATTTGTGGGTATACTACCTAGGAAGTATGTCTGGTCACTATGAGTATGTTTGCTATTTTTAAATTTGTTTTTCTCAGCTGTTTTTGGAAAACACCAGATGAAAATATTGTGGAAGCACTTTACCTTTTAGTTTAATGTTTATTGAAATTCGCCATAAACAGGAAGACAGTTTACCCATTGGTGGTTCCTCTTTATCTTTACTCTCTGCCAGAATTTTATCCTTCGTTCATAGATAGGTAGAATATTCTTCGGTAATGTTGAACAAAACCCTGTGCTTTTGGTCCTTAAAAAGAATTTAACATTTAAAAATTTCATTATTATTAGGTTGATGTCAAACAGAAGACAGTCACGCAACTATAAGTTTCATACAATATCATTTGAAGATCAATTAATCTTGGGATCGAATCCATATGTAGATTTAGATGAACGAAATTTGACGTTTTATATTTAGTTAGCTGTTGAAATAAGCTTTGAAGTAAAATAATAAAAATTATATAATATTATAAGTTGATAAAAAGGCAACACAAAAAATAAAGTGAACAACAATCCTATGTCACGAGTTCAAATAAGAGTAGTTCATATACAGCAACAAATTGACGACATTTCTTAAGGTTTTCATATCATTAATTTTAGGTCATCGAGCGTATTTGTGTGTTGTTTCTTAGTTTTCATACAAGAGCTTACGGTTGTTAAACGGGTTAATTTATTTTAAGAAGATCAGGACTCGAAGTAATTAACGGAATGTTTTGGGTGATACAGCCAATGCTTAATCACGAGATATATGAGAGTAAGTCTACATCGTTAGTTGAATTGTAGAGTGCTGATAATTCTGTTCGCCAATAAACACTCAAAAATATTACGTTTCTTCAAATCAGCCACTCTAACTAATATGACTAACTCAGTTTTTCTCCGAAAGATGGATAGTATTTTCAGTGGACGTTGCAGGTTTCTCCTGTGTCGAATCTGGTTTTGGGTTCCTGCGCATTAATTATTTACAAAAAATTAACAATATGTAATGCGTAGATAAATCGAAGATACAACCTTTTTCGATTCTGATTCGTACCCGTAAATCGTTGAAAGTATCAGTTTAACGAAGTTCATGATTGGAGCTTCGACTAGCAAGTGAAGAATTAAGGCCGCAGTTAATGAGAGAACAATATCTGCGATGAAAATCCATAGCTGTTGAAACGAGAAATAAAAATTATATTTTTCAGTCCTTCGAAGACTGGTGCAGGCGATTCCTCACAAACTGAAAAATATTATTTTGAATAAATATGTACAGACACTGGGCTTATTCGGTACTGGTATCCACAATCAATTTAAAAAGGATTTGATGGGAAAAAGAATACTGAACTCTGAAGCATTAATGGACCAGACATATAATAGTTTTCGCGGCCATATTTGTTGGAACATTGTCTACGTATTTTCTTAATCAAGTATGTAGAAATAATACAACAAATTATATTCGTCTAGGCCTATATTCGCAGGTTTCTCTCTAACACAAAGACAATTCGAAAAGAAAGAAGAGACGGTCATTTCGTAATTGTTACATACCCACTTGCATTCCAATACCGTGTTTATTGAAGGCATAATATAAATATAAAAACGGTAGGTACCTTATACATATTTATGAAGATTTTTATCACAGCAATAGGCCCGTAGTCAAGAGGAGCCAGCTCTGTCCGATTTTGCTCATCATTTATCAGTGACTATAGTTGGCCATCTCTGATAAAACTTCCTCACTAAATACGACACTGGCGCACTGCACAACAATCCGCATATTATAATTATAACTTGCTGCTGCTGTTACTTCTGATGCAGCGCACTAATTTAAAAAATCCTGTTGCCCCTATATCCAACTGATTGATGCTACACCTTGATCATTCAATTGTGATTTTTGAATAGATCATATGTTAAGACAGGCAATTGATAGTTGTATCTGTAAGGGACCAATATTATACCTACCTAGTAGAAAGTTAGTAAACTAATCTATTAACGTGTTTTATAATATATGCAAAACATACATTTACTGTTCCTAACATTTTTGTCGATTAAGCCGATGATATTATAAAGCCAATGATATTCAGACTGTGTTTTACCAATTATTCTCATTCAAGTGCAAGCAGTGAGAACCTCATGAAAAATCTTTAGAGTAAATATGCCCTCAAAAAACACTGAACAGCAATGAGGCGAAATTTCCAGAGAACGAACAAAAACAATTAATAGCCTACGAGCTTGAAATTTAGAAACCAAAAAGTGTTGTGAAAAACTTGCTAAAAGTACCCCCAACTTATTGAGAGTATGTTGCCTTTACTTACTCTCAAAATTATTGGCATGTCCCCCTAGCTAATTGACGTTCTGTATCCGCTACACTGTATTGTGTAATATACGGTATTGTAGTTTTGTCTATGCATGGTCTATTTATATCTGTGATAGACATTTTTTCAAGTAAGTATAAACTAATATACGAGTAGGTAAATTTACTAGTTAGATACTAAAGCCAGATTCATAGTTCTCTAGTTTTGTAGCTATACTAGCGAGGTACGTCTTGGGGTACTATTTTGTTGACAGTTAAAATCACGTTACTGTTTTGAGCATGCACGTTAGGTAACTTTAGCTTGGCAGATAGTTTTATTAGAATCTAATTAGAATCTCGTATGGCAAATTGCCAAGTTAAGTTGATTTCAACTGGTTCAAATGGCGTAGTGAACTCAACTGTTAACAGAATGGTACCTCAAGTATCTGGCTAGTAGCATAAAAACTAGCCTAATGTGAATCAGGCTTGAGCATCAGTCAAGTGAAGCTGTCACCATGAGCAGCTAGTTATTTATAAATGGTAACTATGTGGGTAATGTTACACAAACTATTTCAGACAAGTTGATGCACTCTAATAAGAAAATGGTTTCAAAAGTCAATAGGAAAATTTTATCCCACTCGGTAAGCTTTAATTTCGTTTGCCATTCAAATTCGCTCCACCTTGAAGAGGTAACGCACGTGTGCTGCTAGTGGGATAATGTGTCCCTACAAAAAACTGATGCCATTTTTATTACATTGGCTTTATGGGAGTACGTCAACTTTTCTAAATAGTCTATATAACTGTATATGTGGGTACAATGTTAGCCAATATAGTATTGGCTGGTTGAAGGTTTGTTGGATCTTTGTTAGGGATCATCTTATGAAGATTGGTTTACACCAAATGTAAAAGTGAAAAATAAACTTTTTTGTTGCTCATTTGATGTGAATGGTCAAAGAACATACCAATAAGAACAAACGATATTTGCTACTGAAGTGAACAGCAATCAATATCCTGTAACCTGGTGAATACAGAAAAATATTGAACAAACAAGAATGTTCTTTCGGTGTAAATTTACCCTAATGGATAAGGTAGGTATAGTTAGAATTTTACTGCCTCAATCTTTCGCTCAAGTCATACTTTCTTAGGATACTGGTGTGTATTTTCACAGACATAGCCCATTACATTATTAAGTTAGCTTATATCGACAGTAGTGATTGAAACGGCAGCAAAATTATCTTATCATATCACAAATAAAAATAATTTTCCAGCAAAAATTGTATTATCTTTTTGTAATTTGATACCCGCAATGGTTTCGTAAATTACCTACACTATTTGAGATAGGTACCTATGTAAGCGGAGCATATTTTAAGGAATTTCCACTGGGTGGCATTAGCACACCAAGAAGTTTTAAAGCCACCATGATATGGGTATCAAATCAAAGGTCTTTTTACCTCTTATCTGAAAATATACCCTATGAACTTTTTGACTAGGGTTCTTTCAGAATGAACGCCCAGGTAACATCCGGGTAACAATCAAAACATTCCAACCATTCAGAATGAGTTGGTTGTTTTATTGGACATGGTTAACTTTTTATGCCAGTAAAATCACCCCAACATTTTCGATTGATTAATCCAGTGTTAATTTGATATCAATATGAAATGATATAAATCTATTGTGTTTTAATTATTTACCCTTACATTGGCAGAAATTGTTCGTCTCAACTTGATTAAACTTGGGGTAATATTTCAGCTTCCTTTTAACAACTATATAGTTGTTTTGGTTGTTCATTCTGAATGTCTCTTGTTATCGGTGTTGGCAATTAATTTATTCTAGTATTTGCAACTTTTGCTACTACCACGCACCTGGACGACAACTGTGGCATTATTACTATTCACTTTGGGGCAGTTTTAATTTATTTTATGATCTGTTGGGTGATAAGTTTGGTAACATTTTTGGGAAGTGGGCCTAAATTCACTTCAAAAGCACCTACTTACGTTAGGAGGTATACCTGTTAATACCGTACCAACATTTTTACGAACCATAGATGATAAGTTATTCAATAAATCTTAAACTCACGGCTGTTGCTTACAACCTTGAAAATACAGCTTACACTTATAGCATACGAGGTGATTGGCTTAAGCCTATGGCTTATGGCTTAAACATATGTCTTATGCTTATAGCTTAAAAAATGCCTCAACCAACTTTTACGATTGTGGAAAGCACACTATCTAATAAAAGCTATTGTCAACCAGTGGTTGTTCTAATTTCCATAGTTAAATTTTTTTCTTGCACATAAAAATGTTTCCTTAATAAAAGCACATTACTCTATCAGTTCACATCCATTTACAATTCGGTACGTACCATCGGTGTATTGGTGAATGGTGCCAAAACCTGTAAGGATGTCGAATGAAATAGCTGAAGGACTATATGTACGATGAAGAAACAGTACATGAGACGGCCGATTACCGTCCATATGTGATACTCGAACAATTTGGCGGCAAAACCTGAAAGTAGTGTAGATATAGAAAAAAAAATTCAGGTATCTAACGCATATATACCTAACTTAAAGGAACATTTATCTACAACACTGAAGTTCTCCCTCGATTAGGCCTATACTTGCCTATATTTGATGTAAAACATAAAATAATCGCATAGCAGTCGGGTATGAAGCAGAATATCCGTGGCAAATGAATATTCCATGCACTCTTCACTCGATCATACGGTTCAACAAAGTCGAATAGCTGAGCTACGTAGAACAGAGTAAATGTTTTCACGAAGAGTGCTCCTATTATCACTGAAAATATTTCGATCTGCAATAATGGAGCTTTAAATAGAAAGCATAAATTTCGTTTATATACCAAAACCAATTAAACATAATGTTGTTGGTTGATTTTAAAGTCAATAATGAAATTTCATTTTCAATATGTTCAGAGAGGTAAGTCATTTTTTTTCCTATTGGCTATAGGTAATTATATTATGATTGATTAGTGTAATGTGGAGTAAGGATCTCATTCAGTGCCTCACAATGAACCTGTTATAGGGTAATTTCAGTGTGTTAAGTTTTTTTTTTATTAGGGAGTCTGTGGGATTGTACCATGACTGTATATATTTATCCTTCTTACATATGAGATGTTCTTCGTTTTTATTAGGGAGAATTTTTATCCGTTTTGTTCTTTTTTAACTGACCTTGGTTTTTTTTTGGTCCTAATATAATAGCCCCATCTGTAATATTGACATTCTTGAATGTCACAATAGGTAGATACTATCAGACACAGATAGCATTTTCAGGGAATGAAAGTACTCTGTTTCACATGTTACTATATCTGTATATACGAATATATGGATATACATCTTACAGTGACTCTATCATAGAAGTACGAAATTATAATCTGTTCCAAATAAAAAGGTAATTTTCTACCTTCAATACACTGAATTTGCGGGCATCGTGGTAATAGAGGGGAGAGGAAAAAGTTAGGATACCCAAAGGACTCGAAATGAAGTACGCCTGTTTTTATACAATTTTCATTTTGCCTAGCAATATTTAATTCAACTTTAGTAACTTTTATTAGAAGCAGTCTGTATGTGCCTTCAAAAAAAAATTAATTTCTTATTTGGAACAGACTATAGGAGAATTCGCCCTCCATTACATATATTATGTATAATCGAAGGCAAAAAACGTTCATGGCCGTATCTTTTTTTAGCATTGTTGTTTCAGAGATACAGGCTTTCATACACGTGTGTTAAACAAGTTGCATATTCATTCATTTGAAGGCAGAATTTTCAAAAGATGGCAGTACGCATTGTACAAATGTACATTCGATTCCAGGCAGTGGAACATTTTTTTTTCTTCAAAATTTAAGAAAATGAACATTAGACAGGCTAAAATTTCAACAAATTTTTTCCAATTCCAAATAAATTTAAATTTGTAAGTATTGTGGATAGAGACCTGGTCAAAATAACGTTTTATATATATTTGATGAGTACAAAAAGATGCACTGATCGAAAATCGAATTTGAATAATTTTTTGAACATCCTCGTTCGATTTAACTAAGAAAATTTAGAAAGTTTATGAGCCTTGTATGTCTGAAACAAACAATTTCTAAGCCCGTTAATATGAACTTTTTGACTCTCTTAGTGAGTTCTACAAGACCCATTTTGCTTGAGAGACGACTTTTGGACACCCTGATGTGTGTGAATAAAGATGACTGCCGCAATTCACCGCTTTTTCCTCAGTTTTTAACAGACTTGAAATTAATTAGGTTAAAAGCGAATTTTTAAAAGATGAGCTTTTATTTTGGCTTTAGCCTTATGCGAAATAAACATTATTTTGGTTTGGAAGGTTGGCAGCAGTATTTGTATATTTTAAAATCGCAGTAGTGAGTAGAATAAAAGCTTATAAGAAAGGAGGAGGTTATCTATCAGCTCATTTGAAAATAAAATACGTTTCGGTTTACGATTACACAAATACCAAGGGCGTATGTCGGGGGCAGTGAGGAACACTTCCCTCCTGCTCAGTCGAAAAAAAAAGAAATTAAAAGAAAATGAGAGAGAAAAAACGTCGAGAGGGGCATAGCCAAGGCGTGATTTTGGGTGTCAAAACCTCTCCATAGGTCCAAAAACAAAAAATAGAAAAACGATATACCTGTATAATGAATGTTCATGAAATAAAAATACCATCAATTTTTTTTTTCGGTCACTCCGCTCATGAAATTGTTTTGTCAATTTATAAGTGCCTCCCCATCAGAAGTAAATCCTTCGTACAATCCTGAAGGCTACAAAGTTTATTGGAAAAGTTGATGAATTCATAATGTTTTCCCCTTGATTTCAATTCTGAAAATTCCCTTGACAAACACATTTTCAATAAAGAAAATTTTCTGATTAAACGACTCTTTTTGTAGACTTTTTGGTTATGGCCTTGTCTGTTGCAATAATCACTTACATTAGATGATTTATAATTCCTTTTTTTCAAGTATCTGGTAATTATACCGGTTCCAAAGCCCATCAGGTAGAAAGGCAGTCTTTGATACGTTGCTACATAAAAGCTGTGGAATTCCTCGTGCTGGGTTGGTCTTTCGAAAAAACTGTAATAAATTTATGTCAAATATTCCATTAAAAACATTTTCATTGATTTGTGCTAAAATGGGAGGAAAAAAAACGTAAATTTACTGGCCGTATGCTGGTAACAGAGAATGATATTTTCTGACGTATGCAACTATAGATGACGCGAGTGTAGAAGCTATAAAAAGTGTCACAGTGACGAAAAAACCTAGTTTTTTACTTTTACTAATCAGGATTAAAAGAATGCTACCGATTACGGTCAACTGGAGGTCCAGAGAAACGTACCAACTCACGTATATGCACTGAAAAAAAAAAAAAAAAATTCAGAATAAAATAAGTGTAGATCCCGACCATTGGATTCGTGGTTAGAATTTTGCTATTCTAATAGGAACAGTCTTATCAGTTAATTTGGGATCATAAGCCCTCCGTCATGTGTTAGTGTAGGCTCTAGTTCAACACTACAAACACCAATTACACAGTTTGTAGACTGTAAAGCCAAAGTGAACTACAATATGAAATTATATCACATATTGATCACTCACACCACATAGCAGTAATCATACTTGTTTCATCCCAATTAGATTATGATGCTGCATTTGTACGTACGCACTTTTGAGTATAATATGTGTTATGGAGGGCTGATTCTTTTTTAATTTTTCTACATATGGTTAATTTCAGACAAATATAGTGTTTTCGGGCAACAAAATTACTTTTTTGCTCGTTACTTAATCTACATAATTATATATAATATATTCATGTATATGTATATATAATATATATATACATGGATATATAGATACCGCATACATCTTAGATAATTCTGTTTTTCGAAAACACCTATCGTTGAAAAATAGAACTGGGAGAATCAGCCCTCCATAACATACCTATATAAGGTATCTCAGTTTTACTGGTCCATTACTATTTATATATATATATATATATATATATATGTATAGTCAAAGCCTTGATCGAGATAAAATTGCGTGAATGTAAAACAAGTTGCACAGCGCATGTTGAAAGGTAGTACCACAAAGACATGACGTTTTTACGAAATTGCCTTTCAACGTGCGCTATGCAACATGTATCACACACATACGTTTTTTTTTCTGTTTCAAACGTTTGAGTGCAATTTTGACTATATTAAGGTGGATAAGCAGGACTTTTGAAAGTTTTTTTTCTTTTAATGTTTCTGAAATTTATTTTTTTATATTTTTTCACTGGTTTATAACTCGGCCAATTTTAAAGAGAAAGTATATGTGAGACGAACTTGTTTTCTATCATACCCTTGAAGGATAGGAACATCCTGTATACTCAAAGGTACATTATAGGTCGACACTACAACAAACCGTAACACAGGGGCAGCAGGAAATGACGGTGAAATTTTGTTAGGTTTTCTCTGTTTGCCAGATCTTAGTGTCAGGGCAGGTGTAACGCCAAACACCTCGTTACTACCAGTTTAACAGTAGGTTACCCCAAAAAAAACAACGGTGTTAAGAAAATGTCGGTTCCAAAATAAAACACCGTCTACACCTATAAGTACCTAATCAGTAGTAACTGTGATCTCTCATCTGATTTCAGTTGTCAGCCTAAACAAAAACACTCTACTCTTACCCAAATTTTTTACACCTACTTGCCAAGCAAAGGTAGAATTTGCTGTCCCGGTGTTACCCTCATGCTCAAAAAGAGCGCCATGTTGATAACCTTCGGGGTTGTTTTGGTATAAAAAGAACGCCATGGTTGACACTGAAGGTAGCCCGTATTAAAAATGTTAATTTTTATGGATAATAGAACAAACCTGTTATTGTGATGCCAACTTATCCTGGATAATCATGATGAACACGATTTTTGCCTTTTAAAATTAGTACTTTTCCCTGTTCGGATAAACTACGGACTCAACCATAGAATAAAACATTGAAAGAAATGCTTATCGGATATTAAAAACAACAACAACAACCCTCCTCACTTAACCTAGTATCATAAGTGGAAATTACGAGTGAAAAAGTTACATATGTATTAATATTATAACTGAAAATACCTAATATAGTAATATCAGTCGTTAAATTCCCTCGCCACAACTTAATTAATAATTTATTTTTCTCGTAATTTTGGATGGACCCGATCCTCATGATTGAAACAGAAGTCAATTTTTGATATAAATAGGTTTCGGCTTATTCTAATTGCACGCATTCAGACATTACAGTGGTTCAATATCTCATCCATCCACTGGCTTGGCCTCTCAAATGCAGCTGAATATCCATCTATAACCTTCTGCTGGGTAACCTTTGGTTCTCACAATGCTTATTACACAAGTACCTACCGTTTTATCAGATCCAAGTTGATTTCCAACTCCCAAGACATTGTACCAAAATGTTTGGACACAATTGTCAACTTCCTTACGGATGCGATAGTCCCAGTAAGGACCATCATTCAAGTATGGCAGAACGTTAATGACAAACAGCATAATAACAATCAGTATGGGAACTAACCTAGAAACATAAAGATTGGTTGAGGGAAAGTACGATAGGAAGGATTTGGAGTGAGCAGTGCCTCAAATAGGGTTTTGCCGCCATTCAGCGTGGACATATACAGAAATGTAGCGAAAGTCGTTTTTATTTGGGGGGTGGGGAGAAAAACGAAAACTTCCAACAGCTACAAAAAAAGAAGGTCACGAACTGGCATTATTTTTCAACTAGTAGGTAACTGTCAATTTTTTCAATTTCAAAATCGCCAAGTGAAACAAAATTTTCAAATTTCCTAAATATAGTCATCGAATTCCACGATTTTTCAACTACACTTGCATACCAGTCCAATTTTTCCAAATCTAAAAATATTTTTGCGGAGCCTCCCCCCTCCCCATCATGGCTGCGTACCTAGATTTATAAATATTTCTATATTTCCGTTTCACTGTGGCGTAGATGTGCATTGTATAATTAAATCACATCAAAATGACTTGATTCGACTCTTAGCTAAAATATAAGAGGCCTATATAGCGACGGATACAGATTTTATTGCTGGTCAAGACTTAAGATGTGTAAATCAAACATAACAATGGTTTGGTTGAAGAACAATCCGCCGGCCGGCTGTTTCGAGGTTGATTGAAAAATTAAACTTTTGTTTTATAAGAGTTAATAATTTGTAATTGATATCTGGGTACAATTCTTGAACCTTCTGTGCGTTCATCATAAACTTCAATTCACTGTTCCTACCTGGTCCATCTAATGAAAACATTGACCGCAGCAAAACTAATACCCAGTTTTTTGATCTTCGTAAAATCTTGGTAGTAGCAAAAGAAACCACTCATAATGATAAAAATGTCAATGACGAATATAGTTCGTAAACTGAATGAAACATGGTCTTGTGTGACTGTCTCCTGCAAACATGAATTCCGAAACGTATAGTTACGCCAGATAGTTTTAGGCTAGGTACTTGTTAATCAAAAGCACTGAGAAGCATTTTGTTGAGAACAAATGGTACTTAGTAGAAGAAGAAAAATTACTTACCATTTCTACTTCTTCTCGGTTGAAGGTTGGATTTCCAAGATGGACTAACGATCTGTGTCCCCATAAAACGCCGACTAGATAACATATTTTTATAAAATGCACAGTTGACGAATCGGAAGACCGTCTGGTAAGCTGTTTCAAGTTGTAGATAAGAGAAAAACATTTTGTTAGGCCGAATATGTTGGCTGGCTCGGCTTTATTTCCTGATAGTAGATAAATTAAAAAGAAAAAAGGAAAATGAAAACATAATTTTAATGTTATTTGTTAGAAATAGGTTTTTGAATTAAGAATGCGAGGGATAAAATGAATAAGAAGAACAAACGATTTTCTTAGACAATCGGAACCATCTTATTTTTTTACAAACTCGTTGTAACATGCGTTAACTGACTGGCGGACATGAACATCACATTTAAAAAGCATCTGTGATCAGACAGAGTTGACGTTTTTATTTGGAATGTTAATTCGATATTTTCGATATATTAATCGATATTTTATCGATGTTGTCATTGATAACTTCGATGTATTGTACGATGTTCGTTCGTTCGGTGAATTCGTTTAATTGATGAAATGTGTTGTTTGATAATTATAATGCTGAAATAAAGTAGGTATGTTTCTTTAACATTTGAATATCTAATTCGTGATTAAATTTAATCCCAACAGTTTTTTAAAGTGTTTCCAGTTTTATAAAGAGATGGAGAAAAAGAAGTATACGAGGTGTTGAGACTTCCACCTGTTTATAAACTTTTTTTTTACGTTACGTATTGAATTTAATTAATGTACTTATCTTTAAAGATACAAAATGTGAACATAAAATGCTACATCTATAAAAATAAAAAATAAATAAATAAAAAAATCGGGGTTTGGAAGAGGGCGATTGGACTATTAAGCTGAGTCTCATAGCCAGGAGCTACGGTTGTGGTATGCCAACCGGGGTGGCCACATGCCACGATAAAACCAACCAGGTTGGTTCCACATTCTTTGTACACACCTACTTTCGAAATGGAAATGGAAACAATGCATCTGTTCCATCATATTTATACAGACGAACATTTTTGCTGACCTAAATACTCCGCAACAACTAACGGCGAACATTTCTTCTACATATTCACTGTTACCTCCGTTAGTAACCCAATTAACAGAGCTAACAATTATGCAGATGTACAACTAATCAGCATAATTGTCAGCACTATTTTGGCATGTACCTGAGGTACCCTTTTGCGAAAGTAAACAATATTAGGCACAAAAAGAAGTTACTTGGTAAATCGATTTACACCAAAACTTCACTTGCCTTTCTGAAGAGCTTCGAGATAGTTCTGCTACATTGAACTCAAAAGTCTGTAGGTGTTCCTAGACACCACAAAGTTAGTAGTCCACCCTATGTAGAGGTGAGACGACGATAGATAGAATAAATATATATATATATGTTTTTACGTTCGATTATTCGCAAAGTGAGCGAAGTTATTTAAGTATAAGAATTTATTGTGATGAGATGTTGACCGTAATTTATTGTGACTTTAATTCCGTATTAAATATAGTTTAATAGAAACACGTATTTATTTTGTGTGTTTGTTTACAACTATCTGGGATAACAAACACAACAGCATCATTCATTTTCCATTATGTTTCAATTATTGGTCTTGAAACTAATTGGTTAGTTGTTTCTGATTCAGTTTCCATTTTAGAATTTTGGTGTTTCCATTTATTTTGGTTTTCAGATAAAAAAAATATGGTTTCTATTTCCTAAAAATTTGGTTTCTGTTTTTGTTTCTCAATCTCTTGGGTAACACAAATAAATAATATAATCTCTGTCATGTTGAGGTAGGTACTGAAACAGGCAGATAGTGACTATCAGTGGCAGTTCCATGGCTTCCATAGTTTAAAACAAATTTGGTGGTCAATTTGTCTATGATGTTTCAGTAGATTTTTGTTGCCAACAAGTTAGAATTACAATTTGATGTAACTACCTTTTGAAAATCCTAGATCAATCACAGGTGGTATGAATGGCTAACTAATCTGTTTAGTACCTAATGAGTTTTGCAAGGATGAAATGAGGAATTGAAACAATCCTAAAATGTTTCTCTTTTGAATACTTAATAGAAAAAAAAAATTCAGAGTAAGCTAATCAAAATACTAAACAAAAAACTAAAATAAAATTCTTAAATACTGAAAAACTTGAATGTTGGTCTGCAAGGAATGTAACTCAACTAAGAAATTTTTGTTGTTGCATCACATCCTTTGCTCCAAGGCTTCAGTATAGTTGAAGATATGTTTTCATGGTTGTATCTATACTCCATCATATCTTAACTCCTACTTTATGTTTGAGGGAAGAACAAACGGCATATGAATAAATGGGTTGGGGACAAACAACCACCTCACCTCAAAATAAGTTGAGCTGTTGCCCAAAAATATTGCTCTAAGCCCTTCTTTTAAGAAAGTTATGCTCTTAATTGCTACACATGGGGGAAAGCATTGTGACTGAAGTGAGTGAGTTCCTTCTTCTATGCATCAGGAGATGGTGCCACTTTTTGTTAGGGTGTCTGTCCAAATCAGCTCTGCCAGTCACCGCAGTAGCAGAGACTTGCAAGGAATAAAATCAGCAACCCCATAAATTCATCAGGCTCTATTCTATGGCTATGCCATTATTAATGATACACGTATAACTCTATAATGCAATCATTTCTTGAACTTCCATAACCAGAATGATACTCTTAATTAATGGGTTATTTTGTGGTAGACCAAAGGGGCCAATTCAGTAATCCCCTTTCAGTTCCAATAACTTCCTCAACCCAATGAACACACAAAAGAACCTAGGTAATAATCATCTACACTGGATTGTGCTCAGAGAATCAGCACCACCTAACCCATGTAGCCTGCTGAGAATTTGTAGAACTTGAATTTAGACCATGCTGATTATCTTTAAAAAATATCGCAACCTTGTGTATGTATCTAGATTAACTCACTTTCATATTGAGGGAATTAGTTTTCAACCATACCTAAGAATAACACTACCAGTGGCTATTGCTACTGAAGAAATTCAGACAGCCATTGTTGTAAAATTACACAGTGTATTGTTAATGAAACATATTATTACATAAAGCATGAAAACAAGATAAAATACAGTGTCCCTGCTTGTACAAATGGAAAATTGTGTATGACGAGCAGTTGAAAAATGTGAATATATAAAGTAAGATTTAGAAAGATGCTCATCAGTAAAAATAGAGATGGGAAAGAAAAAACTGGTTATAAAATAGTGGGAATATGAATTTTGTTATCAACCACATACCTAGAATGAAGCCAAGGAAGTGGGGGGAGGTATTGATTGAGAGGAAAAAAATAAAAAATAAATTGCCTAGGTAAAACAAATTGCATACTGTGGGTAAACCCCGATACTCACAGACATTTAATATGGATTTGCGTGTTTTATTTATTACTGTTTTGGTAAGGCAGCCAACCTTTTACAACATTGGAAATCGGCGATTAACAATAGACATTGCTGGGATATAGGTTAAGTTACACACGCACCTTATCCGAGAGTATTGGAAAAGATAGGTGCATGTTTGTTACTTAGCCTAGTTTTTAACCATTGTACATATATTTAAGTACTGTGTTCACACTGGGCTATGTTTGTAGCATTTAGGTTAAACGGAGAATGAATAGCCCATGGGCTACGAACATGCGTTTATGTTTTAACATCTGTAGACTTAAGTGTGTGGACTTGATCATGGACCAAGTCCACAGTCTGTCAACTAGGCCAAGCTCCAAAGGAAAAGAGGAACATGGTCCCCACACATACTTAGGCGTATTTAGGGCAGTGACTTTTAATTTTGATTTCAAATAATTTCGACTATAATTCATTGTAGACCAGATGCGTCGATTTAGTGCTTACTTACTAATAAGATGATAATAACTCAGTGTTATTACCATTAAGTCTACCTATTTATTTGAAGATTAAAGTAATTTATGAAAGAAATGATATGATTTGTCCACAATTTGCAAATCAGTTGAGAGACCCTGTTGAATTTGATTCTTGAGAGCTGATTCTGACCCAAACAAAACTCAATGTGTCAGATGCAGGCTCATGAGACTGAAACAACAGACTGTATACTGCACTATGCTTTCACATTTCTCGGGTCGTCGTTGCGAATAAACTGTAGGTGCTGAGCTGAGATTGTGCACTAGAATTGTCAGCTTAAATTGAAAATTTAGGAACTATGCACATATGAGCATTTAAAAATGCTCCTCATTGTCAGTTTTAGCATAGTTATGAAGTTCAACGAATACTAGTAACAATATCAATCCGTTGGCCCTAATAATTATAGGTACCGACGTCACACCACAAACTTTAATTTAAAACTTTATTAGGTTATGATAGGGTTAAATTAAAGCTTGGTATAGTACTTACCAGACTTTTCGGTTGTATCAGCTGAGAAATAATTGTACATTGTACCCAAAACAACCAAAATGAGCACGAAGACTATATACCCGCTGAAAATAAAGTTTTAAGGAAGAAAAATTAGAAAAAAAGTATTGGTGACACTGAAGTTAAAATAGCTTAAATTTGGCAAAAAGATGCGTGAAGAGTTCGTAAAGGAACTGCGTTTGTTTATTGAAATAATCGTTAGCGTAGGTACTCACAGAAACTGAAACGAGCACAAAAACTGTGCAACCTCTGAAATTGAGTTCGAAATGAAATGAAGAAAAAAAACCACACAAATATTAATTATGTAATACCAACTTATGCGTCAACGACGTTTAAAATGGCAATTGAATTTGCCAAGAAAATGTATTACGAGAGCAAAAGAAACCAGTTGGTTGATATAAATTTTTGCCTTGTAAAGGAATCAAAACCTAAAATTTTCATTATTATTTTGTCATCAGACTCACTACTGTTATAATTATGATGTAAAAACTGTTGTGGAGTACCTTGTTGTGAGAGATATTCTCACCAGAAGGAAATTCTACAGAATTTAAGCGTGTTCAGCCACTTCGTACATAAGTACGGGTAAGCCAGAACCAGACCAAACACTGGCGATTTTAGAGCCGATTCGGGTGGTTTATATATGGCTTATTTACACGCACACAAACACACGTACATAAGAGAATACGTACGTTGGTGAGAACAGCCAGGTCGCATCATCCCCTATCGAGATAAGAGATGGCTGGCTGGTTCGTGTACAAATCGTGACATCATCTTATTGTGTCAGATTTCGGTACTCGTACATTACCTGCAAGTACATACAGGTAATTACGATCGAATGTAATTTGTGTGTTTAACGTTGCAAGGATGATTATTTGCCTGCCCTTTGGAGCGGCGACTGTCGTCAAGGGGTCCGAGCCCCTTTTCCTCATACCAGTGAGTCCCCACAACTGTGATAGGTCATGTTTTTTTTTTTTTTTTTCGTTATTATAAGTATATTATTTTAACGACTGAAGACCAGTTTCAAGTTTTCATTTTCTTTCTGTTTATTCATCACAAAAGTACAATGAACTTTATCCAGAGCTACCTAATGATTTCGGATTTTTTTTCGAGATTGATGATATCGAAGTTATGCGCTTGTTTTTTGGAAACATTTTAACGATTTGCTCGTTTTTTTATTTCTAATGAACGGAAACATTTTCAGTTTAATCTGTTGATGTACGGAATTGATGAAAAAAATACAATACTGACGACTAAACTAGACAGAACAAAAAATTCTTGTGTAGCATTGAGCCAAGTCGAAAACTTTTGAATATTTACTACGCAGATTTACTTTTGCCGTTGAATTGAAAATAATTAGTTTTTGACGAAGATTTGAAATCGCAAGTATTTTTCCGCATAGGTATTTACCTATTTTTGTTTCGTCGTTTTCCTTTATTAATGGTTCCCATCACAGAATAGGGAAAACGATTAGAGATTGGATGAAGGAATTTATATCGATTTTAAAATTTAGTTTTTTTCTTTCATTATTATTTCTTTTCTAATTTATTACAGGAATATAATTAAATATTACATTGCTGTAAAAAGCTGAAGTTACGTACAGGCCGATTTTTATATTTTTATAAGCTTTCATTCTACTCACTACTGCGATTTTAAAATATACCAATACTGCAGCCAACCTTCCAAAATAAAATAATGCTTATTTCGCATGAAGCTAAAGCCAAAAAAAAAATAAATAAAAGTTTATTTTTTAAAAATTTTTTTTTAATCTAATTAATTAGCATGTTTGGAGATATTATTTATTTTCTACCTCAAAATTTCCAGAAAAATAACTAAGGGAAACTATTGTACGATGGGCCCAAATTTGGTTTTTCCTTTCTAGCCACAGAATGCTGAGAGTTCGGAAAAATTTTGAATACATCATTGGAAAACGAATATCAAGGTGCACATTTTGCATTATTATCATTAGAATTTACTCAAAAAATACCCATGTATTTTGCATTTGATATATATGCAAAAAATTGGGGTCCAGGTACATTGGATCATGTACCATGGTTATTTGCTAATTATTAAACAAATACACCGATTACCACGTGCAAACCAAATTCATTTTCAAGAGTAAATAAGAAATAATAATTTTTCAGTTGAGGATAAATTTCTACATTCTTGCATATTTTGAAGAATTTGGACAACCTGATTTGGTTTAATATGCACAACTCCAAAAATTGCTTTTTTCCTAACTGCTGGGTCAATAGGATTTCTCTTTACTCCATTCCGGCTTTGTCGCGTATCAGATCTGTCAAATTTTAAACAAAAACTGGTAAGAAAATTAAATAAATGAAAAAAATTATGGGTCCATGGTATATGATGCAAAGGAGGTTCGTAGTACATGATTCACTATTGATTGAAATTTTATTCGATTGTAAAAATACTATAATCATTGCAGGGTTTTCAACATCAATTCTATACTTTCCACACACTTTGTAATAAATTTCAAAAAAACTTTGGCTTTTTGGAAAATTATTTTGTTAATAAAAATCATAGATTATAAGATATAGATAAGTACACAATTTCGTTTATCACCATCTCATTAGGGGAGTGGCTCCTAAGATGGCGCGCCTAATATTCTAGTGTCCATATCTTTCTCACAAATGAACACAACTAACTCCAACTTTCATGAAATATTCACCAAACCCTTAGCTACGAACATTCTCAATTGGATTTTCGTCATATCAAATGAGACGGCAATTATTTAATTTATTATGAAAAAAGTCAAAATGCGCCATCTTAGGGACAGGTCCCTAAGATGGCGCACCTAGAAAAAAGAGTAAAATTGTAATGAAAATTTTTTTTTTCACAAATTTATGTTTTGGTTTTACTTGTGACACCAGCTGCACATTTGGTGTAGGTCCACAATTTGCATTTAGTGCACTAAGTAAATCCATTTTTTCTTCGATTTTGAATGGCTAAACAAATCATTACAAAAAATGCACGCAACATTTTCCAAATCACTGCCCCCTTCAAGTTCAACAACAATTTTATTTTCAGAATATGACTGACCACCAAATAAACTCTTAATTTAATAGAAATTAAAAATATGTAGTTGAAAGAATATCTCTATTGATGATATTGTTAAAGTGCACCATCTTAGGGGTCATTATGTTCTTTCACATTTTATTTTTTTATCAATCAGAAACAAAACTCAATGGTTAAGAATTTATACAAAAATGTTCCTTACCCATGGCTGAATATAAAAAATAATAATTTGGATTTCAATACTTACTTTTTCTCAATTAGAATCCTTACAAAACGTAGTGAAAAAATTACAGCATAAGCAGGAAAAAAATTGAAAGTGTGATAACACACGTTCTACTGAAGTCACAGAAAAAACTTTTCACACAGAATTGAAGGCTCACGAAACACTTTCCAATGATACCAATTTCAGTGTTGCCCCTACCTCGAAACATAGTGAAACAAGCACTGCGCCATCTTAGGGACTGCGCCATCTTAGGAGTCACTCCCCTATGCTCCCTGAATTTGTTTTAGCAAAATTCTACTAAGAGGGTTAGGGTGCTGGACAGAGCTCATATTCATGGTACAGTAGATCCAAGGTACAACAGTTTCCCCTACATATTTATAAAAAATTCAACGTAGGCTGAAAATATTTGAATTTCAATGGGGAAAAAAGTTTTTATTTGTGCAATTTTTTTTTTGTTCCTCATACTCTATCTCTCACTTTATCTTTCATTCCAAGATTTGTAAAAGACAAAATGTATAATCAATGAGTTTGTAATGATAATTTCGTATCATTCATAATATCTCTCTCTTATATATATATTTCACATATATATCAATCACCTAAAACAATTCTCATTATATTGACGTCATGTAAACAAGTCTTTACTTGCCTTTACTGACTCATTTGTTCTACTTTCAATGTTTATAAACAAACATAAATACACTTTTCATAACAACTCTTTTCTATGAAACTATTCTGCAGATATTGCAAATACCCAAAATCACCATTTATGTCATTTCCTTAAACTCCTATTGGACAATATCTAAACTTGTATTGTCATAACTCTCCAATCATATCACTACCATTTCCACTCTCCAAGAAATCGCCATATTCTCCTCCCAAAACTTCTAACTATAAAAACTCATGTAACCATGTACATTTTACCTTCTCTTTTTATTAAACTTATTATTCCTACGTAACTTACTATTTAATATTTCACTGTTTTATATCTTGTTTAATACAACCTTTTAACATTTACGAGTATTTAATTATTTTGTAACCAATATTCTCGTTACAGAGTTAAACTTAGGTCCGAGGTAATCGAGTACCCCAATAATGAAAAAGTTTGATTTTGATGACAGTAATTGTACAGTATTGATTTGAATGTGGAAAACTATCCATTTTATTGCTTCTTTTTATTTTTATTTTTTTAAAGAGAGATTATTATCCCTTTTAGAAATAACACAACTCGTTTTGCAGATTATTATCTATTCCTTAAAAGAGTCAGTCAGTTAAATGTACAGTATAAATACAATACAGAGTTAACTTTAATCTGAGGTTAACTCACCAATTTCCGCAAGTAAATCTGTGTTTAACAGTCTCAAATTTAGAATTAATTTATGTTAACTCACACTGTTTAACTGACTCTGATTACCTATAAGTTATCTCAAGAAATAAGCTCTTTTCCTCCATATTCAGCTTCCTTCATACTTAACAATAATAACCATATCCTCATGGAACCACCTCCAAATATTCTCTCACAGTTCCAAATATTTATACTTAGACATTGTGCCCAGTGAATGCCTGCTCTATTGACAAGAGCGAAGCATTTACGCAGCTGAATTGAAGGCGTTTAATTACACCAATGTAAAATGAAGCATTTCTGAAGCATATGTAAGCCTCCTGTGCATTTATGATGCTTATTCCAAAGTGTATGAATGCCTCTGAAGTGTGTTGATGCTGAAATGGAGGTGTATTTTGACATATTTGTAAGCAGTGTAAGAGAGTCAAAAAACAGAGTGTACATACGCCTCCGGAGGCGTGTTGATGCTCAAAAAGGAGGTGTATTTACCCCAGCTGTATTTTGACACATTTATAAGCAGCATAGAAGAGCCATAAAACAGAGCATACATACGCTTCTGTGGTGTATTGATGATGTGGAGGCATATTTACACCAGGTGTATTTCCATAGGCATAAACCAGAGTGTATACATTTATCTCCAAGGCATATTGATGCTGAAATGGAGGCGTATTTACATTAGGCAAATTTTAACACATTTATAAGCCGTATAAAAGTGGTGTAAAACAGAGTGTACTTACCCCTTTAAGGCGTATTAATACTGAGATAAAGGCATATTTAAGGCAGGTATATTTGTAAGCAGTGTAAGAATAGTGTAAAACAGAGAGTATTTTGTGGCATATGTACACCTGTTGTATTACAAAGCAAAAAACTATTTCAGCAGCTTATTTTAAGGTTTATTCTGATTCCATAATATATGTCAATTGCAAACCTTATGTACACTTCATTTCAGCATTGTATTATAAAGTTTATTATGAGGTGCCTTATGGAGAGTATGAAAGATTTCAAGCTCCTTTAACCCTCCAACTACCACAGGAGGATAGATATCAGCCCTTCTTGCAGAATGCTGCGTTCCTACATTCCCCTGGGGGTAATAACCCATCTTTCTTACATTTGAAAAACATTTTTAAAACTTCAAAATTGCCAAAAAGAATGTCTGTTGCACATATTTCTATATAAATAAAGTTTTGGCCTCTTCATTGAGACAACTTAGATTTGAATGGAGGGTCAAATAAACAAACTGAAATCAAAAATGGAACCAGCCCATCTGAAAACAGACATGATGATGTACTGCACATAACTGTACATGAATAATTTTTTGCCCCTTTCTAAGGCCACTTGGCGCTTGAATGGATAGTTCAATAAAGAAATTGACATCAATTATAGAAACAGCACATCAGATAATATATTATGATGATGAATTGCATATAAGTTTGATAAATATTCTTAGCTCCCTTTTTGAGTTCAATGGGGCTTCTGATAGGCAGTCCAATAAAAGAATGAACATACATTTTAAAATCAGTGCCTTCAAAAATATCAGTCTACTCCTAATTTTATCACAACTATTTCTTAAAATTCTTTCAAATTGTAAATTATTATTAGCTAGGTACTTATCATTTATCCTAAATACATTTTAATTTTTTATTAAAAACAAATCATTTCAGCCAGTGAAATCGAAATTGGGAGAAAATTATACTGCCTCACTACTCTAGAAGGGTAAACAATTACAAAATAAAAACAAAAAATCAAAAATATTTTTTGGAATTTTGGAGATTTGAACACTATATATATTAGTTTTCACTGCTTTAGCTCGAATGAGAAGAATGGCACCCTCCTGTGAACCACTGCCAACATTTAATTATTAAAGTCTGCTTTAAAATGCTGGCACCTGTTTCAAAATGACCTCTTTCATGGTGGAATTATGTACTGATACCGATTTCCGAATACGTTTGATAAGAAAATGTATCATGGAATCTGCCAAGGAGGCTATGAAGCATCCATACGCCACGGAGGAGGCCTATTTTTGAGGATACAACATGGCAGCTTATTTTGTGGGATCTGTAAACCACATGTGTTATTTCAAGGCACCATTATGCTATGGAGACTTATTTCAAGGTGTCCATATGTCTCAGATTTAGTAAGGTATTCTTCCCTATAATGAAAAAAAATGAGACATAAACGGCAGTGTGAGAAGTAGATATTAAGGCGTATGCTCAAATTTGTACTCTTTATGGAGTAAACAACTCTCTGTATTTCTCATAATAAATCTTTCTTACTTGGTGTAGTACATAAAGGTGTTTATTTCTATTGGTGGTGTATCTATTTACTACTGGTGTTAATATCTTTTGTCTACTACCTCAACAACCTCAAAAATATTCGAGTACTACGAACCACCGAAGTCAAATACTTTTTAATATCCAAATATGGCGAGCATTCACGTCATTGACAAGATTCACTATAAATTACCCGTAACATAACTCTGATGTGTTCGAATTTTTTATACCAAAAAGAAGAATGCAAATCGCCAGCGAATTAAAAAAAATAAAAAAAATAAAAAATAAATAAATAATGACATTGATCTTGTTAGTAGGGCTCTGTTAGTAAGAGCGATTTACTTCAGAAGTACTTATATATTAAGGGTCTGTACATCTTTAATTGTGTATCTAAAAGCTGAATTCATATGTACCTATGTTCATTGTGCAGGAATTTTTGCTCAAGTTCAACCCTTTTGCTCCCTTTATAATACTACATACAGATAATATTCTTTAAGCATTCAGCTGTTTCATGACATTTCACTAAGTTATGCAATTAACTTGATTTAGCATCTATTCTTCCGTTTAGGATTTATAATCAGTATAAAAGTATGAAATAATATTTTATTTCTTCTTTCCCGTTGATACTCCATTAACATTTCTTAGAATTTGATTGTGGAAAGCAGATTTTCACTATAAAATTTTCACTTTTAAAAATTTTGTAGTCATTTATTTTTTTTTACTCTTCTTGTAAATGACGAATATTCTTTTGCTGTAGAATACCACGAAATAAGAAAAAACTGGCTTCAAGTTCAGAATTCTTCCTCGTATGGAAAAATATTCGACGTAAACAAGATTGTAACGTATTTCATAAAAAAAACCCCAAAAAAAGTCAGTCGTAAGAAATAAATTTGAAAAAGTGATAAAATGAGTTTGAAGGTTGCACGGCGAACAATTGTCATTGAATACATACTTAGTAAAGACAATTTTCAAATTGATTTGTGGTGTAGTCTACCTTTCATAAATCAGTTAATTTTCCTTTTCGGAAAATTTTTCAATAACTTATGACTAAAACGTGAATATTACTGAATCAAGTTGCTTTCGTTTTCTTCTTCTTAGAAGAGGTCAAACTATATAAGCATGGCTGGATTGCACTGCTTTCCTGGACGTGCACATACTTATATTTTTTATTGTAAAAAATGAATTATTCATCATTAAGGCCCTGTTGTACCAAGTCTAACCAAAAAGCAAAGTTAAACCGAGCTCATTCACCATTCAAAAATACCTGATTTAATCGTACAAAACTAAAGTCTTATCAAAAAATATATCGGTAATCTTTTCGAATGAAAAATTAGTACCCAAAAGTACCTTTTTGTTATTTCGTAAATTAAAGAAAAAAAAAAAAAAAAAAAACTTAAAACTGAATGTTACTCATTAGGATATTAACTGTAAATTCAGGGGTATCTGTCTATTTACTTTATTATTTGAGAAGCAAAACTTAAGAGCAGATAATTCAGTGGTAGATTTATGAGGATCCAGTGACGCTGTAGACAATAGACCACACCTCTGAGTAAAGATTTTAGGATGTGATATAGCTATAAGAAAAAATGTTTCATATCAACAAAATAGCGTTAAAGGGGTTTAAATTTTTTCTTGTTTTTGTGGATGGGTGTAAAAAAGTTTGTAGCCTTCAAGGAGGCTAAAATTATAAATCTGATTCTGAGACAAAAGGTCTATACTCTAAATCGTCACTGTTTATCATATGGAAAAGTTTTCATTCTTTTCAGTTAAGTAATCACACTCAGTTTGAGTCAGAAGTTTCAACCTATAAATTTTACTGAGACCCTAAACCAAGCAAATGGTCACCATTCACAACCCATGGTCACTTTTTAGGTTAAAAGTTTCGGTTCATTGTATGAAAGTGATATGTTAATAATATTTTTTAGGATGCATTGATGACTCATTCTGAAAGGCACGGTTGCTCAAATTTGGATCGTGGCTCATAGATTTGAAACCACTGATTTGAACACGCAACATGGAGGTACCTATAGGAGAATGTATGTGAAGGGTGCGTCATGGCTTTATGAAGATTGGTATGAATTGCAGAGTACATGTTTTCATAATTTGTGTCTAGGCTATCATAATAATTAATAATTATAATATTTTAGATATCCTACCATACAAGGAATCAAACCGCCTTACCAACAGGAATCTAACGCTTTCTCGCTTTCTCACCTCTGTCACCGAAACGTAACATTGTATAGATACTGCCACAATGTTGGTAGTAGAGGGTGAGAGCAGAGCCTATATGCAGTCGCTAAAAATATTATTGAGAGTGTACCTATGGTGTTTAAAGTCACACATATCTGTCAATTTTTGTTTAGCTTGCTGTATAATTCGGTTTTAGGAGGATTTCATTCAAGCAAAAAGGTCACAAGGGTTCTATTATTTGAGCGAGTACCAAGGACCTAGCCAAGGGGGTCAAAGGGGATGACTGCCCCATGATGTGATATCATGTTTGAAGTTCATCTATTGTTTCAGTTGAACACTAGAAATTACAACTGTATTATTCGAATTGGTTCATGGCAGCGTGGATAAGGGAGCTAGCTATTATGCTATAGGTTATGGGTTCAAATCCTAGGTATTCTTTTGAATTTTTGAATTTTTTTTTTTTGGTTTTTTTCTATTACTTTTCAGCCATGTGGTGAAGCTGGTGCACGCAAAGCGCACCCATTTAAAAAAAGCAAAAAAAAACTAAATAAGCGCTAAAAAGCGATATAAAAAAACAAAAATAAATAAAATAAAAAAATTCAAAGGAATACATAAGGTTTCAACCTACAACCCGTAGCACGTTAGTACACGTTCTTATTCATTGGGCCACAATTAGCTAATATGATAAATCCCGCTATAATTTAATGTATTCAATAAAAAAAATAGACGAATCTCTGACACTCCCATTCCAATTGAACCTCAAACATGATGTCATATATGTAACCTGCTGAAAAAACTTCCTTTTGTGAGACGTTTGCTCCTCCATGACCTCATTTTTTCCCATTTTTTTAGCTTGTTACTTTTCAATTTTGAAAAAATTTTTAGTGATAAATGTGCGACTGTGAGATCTATAGATGATAAATTTCTCAAATTTTATAAATTTTAAAAAGTGACGAAAAAAAAAAGGTCATAAAATTGTTTTGTTCCTCCCTTGAAGAAATCCCGGCTATGCCCATCGAGTACTAGTCAATAAAACCTGGGTTCTAAACGTTTTTGTTGTTTTAATTATTCTTCGCCACTCCACGGTTTTGGTGGCCTTGAAATGATAATATTTTCGCGTTCGTTGCAACTGAGATGTAATTGCTTTTCCCCTTCCATAATCATACCCCTTTCGGTCAATAATCCAAGTAGGTATTTAGGTATAGGTAATAGGTACCTATTGCGTCCATTTTTATTACAAAATTTGATGGGAAATGTCGGGTTTGGTCCCGTATAGTTTTTCATAAGGGGAAAAATAACAAAAAATGAAGATCCTCACCAAAAGTTATAAAATCCGTAGGGAAAGCTCAAACTTTTTTTGGTGCTACACAATTTGGGATCAACGTTTGCGTGGGCCTGAAACTGCTCAGCCTCAAATATGGGTTGGAGTATACGATTCAGCGACAAAGCGACGTCGGTGGACTCGCAAGATTCTGGAATGCACATAGCCCAGTGCAAATTCTGTCGACTCACCGTCCATGGCATACTTTGATACTGAAAATAATACGTGGAAATGTTTCGTTCGAATATAGGTACGTGTTATAAACATACGATACGATTTGGGTAGGTTTTCAATAATGTTGGCCAAGTTATACCGCCCAAATATTGCCATAAATGTACCTTGTTCAATGCGTCCCAAACCGAAGCTCGTTCATCCGGCCATTCAAATTCGTTGAAGTTTTTTGCCTTTTCTTTTTCACTGTAGATGACATTGACTAAACAGTATTTACCTTTTACACCATATTCGGACACGAGCAAACATTCGTCGTAATTTCCTAAATTGTACGTTATGCCGGCATAAATGCCCGTGGATGGCCATTCGGAAGATTCTAGCACTGGAAAAATATTAAGTAGCTAGTTGAAAATTTATCGTCGTTTCCATACATACACCCTCTATATATGATCGAAGATAAAAATATAAAACAGAGAGGAATAGTTACAAGAGAACCGAAAAAACACAAAATAAAGGAGAAAAAAAATGAAAGAAAGAAAAGTAGATAATACTTTACAATAGAATTATAGGAAAATAAAGTACGAAACCTCCTCCCTCATCTACAAAAAAAAATTATATTTGCTGCAATGGACTTCAAGAATTTTCAGTAATTCTAAAGAGAACAAAAAGTTATGAAAATGGTATATTACATACCAAGGTTTGAAAGTGAGGAATTACATGCGAGAGAAAGTTTGCAAAATGAGCGTAGCGAGTGAGCAATTCTCGAGTCATGTACCTAAACTCACTTTCAAACCTTATTGAGGAAGAAATTTTTACAATTAATGATCAGAAAGCAACGAAATAATTAATAAGCAATTTTAATGAGAAAAAAATAATCAAAATAAACGGATATAGTCGTACTGACTGCATCTCCTCAACTAGCTTTTGTAGCTTAGGGTTTAAGAAGTCTGATTTCTAACGCGAAGGTTGCAGGTTTCAATCACGATATGGATGGTGAATTTTTCTAAAAAATTATAATTCTAAATTGGGAGAAATCACTTTACTTTGAGGTTAGCATAAATTCACGAATGACAAGGGCTGATTTTTTCCCAAAATTTACCATTGTAAACATTGCTTTTCTGATCATATATTATGAAAACAAATTAACGCAAATGGTTTGCGTGTTTTTCATTAGTCATCATAGCGTATAGATAGTTGGTATGGTGTTTGCTCTTCTACTCGAGAGTTGAGGGTAAGAATCTCTGTCGGGGTGGAGAGTTTATTGGAAAACAAAAATAGGTACAAATACAAAAAAATTAAATTCATCCCTCCTAATTACACAGAAGGCGTGCGTAGGTGAATGCGGATAGAGAAAATCCTCGAAAAAATGATTCGAATCACAAATCACTGGTCACTTAATGGAAAGTGATTCGATTTGCGAATTACGAATAATTTCTCTCCAAAAGTTTAAAGTGATTCGCACAAATTATTTTGTATATATCCCAAGGATGAAATTAAATTTTTTTTTTTTCAAACAACTGCTAAATTTCCCTGAAACTTCTTCGAGTTTTTAATATATTTTCTGATTAAAAAAGTAGGATTGTCATTGTGCCAGAAATTCAATACTAAAATTCTTCATTAATTTTTTTTTTCTTCAATTGAACTCCCAACATCGTTTAATTGGGACACCGCTATTTGGGACAAAAATGGTACCGCCCAATATATCCCTATTAAGAAGTTCCCACTGTATATTTTTCATGAAAAAAAAAAAATAAATAAAAAATAAATAAATTAAAAAAAACAACACAAAAAAACTAACGTACTTCGTACAGCCCAGATCGATTGATTACGTAAATGTAATTTATATAATTGGAAATCTTCTTTGCATTTTTTGGTCTCCGCAGCATCCATATTGAATTCTCCTCTGGCTTTATCCATCAACTCGGAAATCCATTTTCTTGGCCTTATATTCGATTCCGCGACCGTTCTGCTAATATTTACAGTTGAATTTTTTTGCTGCAGATATGACTCATGTTGCTGATGCCCATTGCTAATTGTATGATCTCCAAAAACGGAATTTATTAAAAAAATACTCGCGTACACGTATTTAAGATTCATGACTAACTATATATTTTGTTAACATCAAAAGCTGTACGTTTCAACTACGGTCAACTTAAGGTAAATTTTACTTTTATAGCGATCAATATTGCTCTAAGATCTACCAATTGATAAGAATCTTTCAAAATAAATTTTAACTTTTCAAAAACTAAAAATCAACATTTAAAACAGACGGTACCTACTAAAATTTCTTATAAGTATAGTAAAATGAAATTTCAACTGACCTCATCAACTGGCACCTCTGGTTAGAATCTCTATTTGGATCTAAAAGAAAAATGGAAAAATGAAACGCTCATCACATACATATAACATACACGGATGAAATTCGACAAAAAACTGTACGACGAGTTTTTATGGCCTTGTCAACATTTTAATGTATACTTAAAGGGCAAATACCTGTACTTTTTTTTTTATTATTTTTTTGTTTTGTAAAATTTTATTGCTGGATACAGTGGCGGTAAGAAAAAAAATGACGAAAAAAATGAAAAACGGTGGTTGTACCAGTAGAAAACTAGTCGATGTTTTCTTTCTTTTGAAAACGTGTGTTCGTCAAAAACAAGAAGGAAAAAACTTGCTATTAAAAAATGAAATATATTTGGTAGGTACCTAAGTAGTTAAATAAATTCAATTAAAAAAAAAAAAGTTGTTTTTATGAAGAAAACGAAAACAAAATTGAAGAAAAATTCTTTTCTTTTTTTTTTTTTCTAAATCATATAATGAAACTGTGATTTTCCTTAGTTGAGAAAATCATTGACTTTTTTTGCACATTTAATGCGTAAATTCAAGAAAAACTGAAAAATCAGCAGCAGTTAAATAATCAGGAAGTGAAAACATGAGAATCAAATACAGTGGAAACAGCTTATTAGAGACACCGAAGAAGGGAACAATCGTCTTATTTGAGATAAAGAATCCGTTTATTAGGACAGTCGAAGTCCATGTAGGAGGAAAAATTGCCCTTTACTGTTATTGAAAGTGATGATAATCTTACAGTTCATTAGTGATAGTATAATTTGTTAGTTTTTGTAATTATTCTTCTTGTTTTTCATATCTTGTTGTCTTGAGACTATTCTTAAAGTTAAATGCAAGAACAATAGGTATCTCAGTAATTGTTATATTTTTTCCCATATCATTTATATCTATAGGTACTTGAACATGTATGGATTAGTGATGGGATTTTTAGGTCTTTCTCAATGTTTAGTTCATTAGGTCTCGGTCATAAAATGATTTAGTTCATCATGACCTAAATGATAAGAATGATGAGGAATAAAAAACTGTGAACAGTGAACTGAGATATGTGTTTTCCTCTAGTTTAGTCACCTATTTATTCTTCTCACATCTCATTCTGAAGTGATGAACAGCTATTCTGTATTTATTTTTGATTCTGAACACTGAACAGAAGTTACCAACTACCAAGTCATTATTAATATTAAACTATGCAGACGTTATTAAACAGATTTGGTTGATTTCTGATTCAGAGGGAAACTAACTATTACCACAAATTTCTCGATAAAATGATGACTGATGAGACAATGAACAAAATAATAATATACCTATATAACAAACGGATCAATAAAGCGTAAAATATTTAATCTGAATTGGAACTTGACTCTACGTTTACTTCCAAGTTCCACTCCACTGAACAGTTGTGGTAGCAGATTGTTGAATCATTTCATCCAGCTCATCTTATCATTTTCAAAAATTCAAATTTCAAATTGGTGACGAACTAGTTCATTGAGAGTTTAGGTCTCGGTCATTTAGGTCATTAAATCGTTTAGTTCGAGTGAACTACCTAGTTAATGAACTACTGACACATCACTGGTATGGATATAACTTTCTGAAGATAATAAATCCTAAGTCACTGTTGATACTTGGGTATCATTCTTGAATTTGGGGCTCAGTTTCAATTTAGGTTGTGAAAAATTTCCTCCTACCACCTTCTTCCAACCAAAACCTCCAGTTATTTTTTTATTTATTTTTTTTGTCATAAATATAATTATGTATAAGTATGTTTACTATAATTATTCAATAATTTAACTGTTTTAAATGTGGCTGTACTAGAAATCCAACACTGAATTTTTTTTTCATTTGAACTCTCAACATAGTTTAATTGGGACTCCGCTTAAAAGGGATAAAAAGGGTACCGCCAAATACGTCCCTATTAAGTACGTTTCCACTGTATTAGAATTTAACGAATGTAGTAGGCCTGTTTCACAATTTAAGAAGATGTAGTGAATTTACAAAAAAAAAGTAGGCTTGTAAGTATAATTGTTGATGACTTCATAGTGATGAAAACATTAATTAATGGTGATATAATGTTGAATCCTTTGGAAATGGTCTAACGCAAATAATGAGGATATTCAAAACAAATATAGGGTGATTGAAAGTGTAGTGTTTGTTCGTTGAGACAAATTGAAATAATAAATTATTTTTAAATAGGTTTTCCACAAAAATCTGCTCATTAATTTTGTGTTCATGGAAGGAGTCAGAAATGGGAGTAAGTAGTTTTTTGTTTTATGACCCAAGAAAAATTTTGGTAACAAAATTTAGAGTGACCTTTAAGATGGAAATGTCACTCTTGCTACGCTTTCCATAAAAATCCATTTTGGCAGCACAATTTTTCAAACTCATGTTTCAATCAGTGTTGTCAGTATATAAATTCGGTGGGTACATGAAAAGATTTTTTTCAAAATTTGATGACAAAAATTTCACTTCTGCTAGGTTTTTGATGAACAAATCCATTTGGGAAGCACATTTGTTAAAATCATAATATATTTCAATCTTAATTACAGAATTTGTTTATATCTACCTTTGTAAAATATTATTTTTAATAGAAATTTCATACATACGAGCTTATTCTTAAAATTTATGTTTCAATCAGTGCTGTCAGTATAAAATTCCACACATGAAAATCATATTTTTAACTGTGTTGTAAATAATTATGAATATTATAACGTATTTTTCTCCTTGCATGGCTTATTCAGTTTAGTGATTAATTCTTAAAATATTTTGTTTCATCATTGTCAGTCATTAGTCATCACTTATGGAAAATTACAAATGAAAGTAATCACAGATTCTCAGGGATGGAGGTTCAATGGACCTCAGATGTTAGGAGTTTAGAATTTAATTCTATTTTGTCCTAACAATTAATTTTGCTTTAACTTCATTATTAGTCACTGCTCATGAAAATTATTATTGGTATGAATGAATGTAATTTCAGATTCAGAAAGACAGATGTTCTATGAACTAATGTAGCCTGGAAATCAGAAATAATTTTTGAAACTTTATTGTAATTTTACATTGCAGGGTTCTGGTTAAAGGGAGCCTGGAGGTCAAGTTAGATTTTCAAAATATTATTGAATAATGTATCATTGGATGTGTTTCTTCACATTCATTCTATGGTATAATCCCAGATTATCAGTGACAGAAGTTTAATGGAGCCTGGAGGTTAGGTATGTTCAATTTTTCAAATATGGCATTATTCTACTCTGACCATCTCTTATTACTACTTTGTATTCATTCACTCGTGATTTTGTCGTTGATCTAATTACTGTAAATTAAATGTGAAGTCACTTCATGAAGAACCTTTATATGGTCATCTTCTGTAATAACCATCTCCATGGTAACTATTTTAGTTACATAGCCTCTTGTAACTAATAACTGTTAAGTGGCTCAATGGAAGAGTCTGCAACTATTAGTATAATCTTTAGTTTGTTACATTAGAATTTGTTGTTAAAGTCATGGAATGTTGATTGGAACTTAGTCCAATTGTTTTAAGTTTATCAATGAATCATAGGCAAAGTTGCTGTTGCAGAGACTATCATGTGAGAAGTACTAGGTTCTACTCCCATTCTGGTTTTATTTATTTATTTATTTATTTATTTATTTAAATATTATTTCCATTAATAATTTTGGTAGAGTGGGAGGTTAGGTTATTTTTTAATGTAGAAAAAGAAAAAAATTAAGGTTATGATATTACAATTGAAATAAAGATAAAAACATTACCAGTTGAAGTTTGTCATTTTAACTGCAGTCTTATAGATTAACATTGCATCAGAAAGGAAGTTAACCTTTTTACATTACAACCACCATGCCTCGATGTAGAGTGAACTTGCCTCCATGTAAAACCTCCATGTAAAAGCGATACAGTTACTTTATGTCAAGGTTATGCTTTATCAACAAACAAGCTCTACTTTTCATTTGCAAAATATCAGTGTAAACATTGCCTTCCTGATCGAGTATTATAAAAAATAATAATTCATCTCACCTATCCTTCCACTTCATAATTAAAATTTTTATGCTTTTATTCTGGAGAAAAATTTAATGAAAAGAAAGCAAAAATTTTCTAATAAGTATTATTCATTTGGAAAAAAATTTTCAGGAAATTGTCCATTTGAGAAAATGGCCTTTTTGGAAAATGTATTTGGGAAAATGTCCGGGTAAAAATGAATTTTTCAAAATACACTTTTATAAGACATGTAAGATTCCTCCTATCAAAGAATCATGTTCAAAACTCCAAAATAAACTTGAAAAAAAAAAAGAAACTGACCTCTGTTAATACAAACTATCTGCTCACTCTGAAAGTAATGCAGGAAATTTCAGAATTGATTATTCCGCTTGCTAAGAGTAATTAGCTTCTTTATAAGAATAGAATATTTCCCTATTAGAATACATTTATTTCTATCACTTATCTTTCTCTATCTCTCACTCCTCCCTATAAATATAACTTACACTTACATTTGGTGGAGATATTTT
Organism: Ericerus pela; assembly: GCA_011428145.1. Lineage (NCBI taxonomy): Eukaryota > Metazoa > Arthropoda > Insecta > Hemiptera > Coccidae > Ericerus > Ericerus pela. The sequence goes on from WOFM01000440.1 coordinate 110,999, forward strand.
TGCCAAATATTTTTGGGCCAATTTCTTCCTTATCATAGAGGAAATTAGCGTCTGTGTTTTCATAATTTTTAAATTTTGATTTAATGGGGGGCTTCGCACATTAAACCCCTTTTTTTATTTTTTTTTATTTTACTACACCTCACTTGACTATTCACAAAAGGTACAAAAAAAAATTTTAAGAAAATTTACCTCACCTAACCACTCACTATACAAGAAAAATTATGATTAAAGCAATTAACCCCCTCTAATTACTCACTTTGCAAAAGAAATTTATAAAAAATTTGAAAAAAATTATATCTTATTTGGGAATTAAACACAACACCTCCCATGTGGCAAGTGCACACACTATGTGCCACAGCAGCTGATGCAAGATAACAAATCATTTATGATATACTCTTTTGGCTGATTCCTCTCCTGCTCCCTCTCTTTCTCCAACTCCTTCTCACTATCACTCTCTCACTCTACATTTCCCTTTGTTCCTCTAAGAAGTTAAATATCTATTTTTCTATCTATAAACCACATATTTCATTTTTCTCACAAACAGTAGGTATAATAGATTAGGTTGGTATATGAATTTTGAACTTGGTAACTTTTTGCAGTCCCATAACTCAAAAAGGGGGAAATATGGTGCCATGGAATTTTGAGGGTGTACTTACGTCTTCAAGTACAATACGTTTTTGTACAAAAAATTCGTAAAAACTTTTTTGGGGCTATGGGGTCAAAATCCACAACTTTGCATCCAGAGAAGATACGGACTTCAGACTTAGCTTAAAACCTTTCTTGGGACAACACAAGCAAGTCCTGAAAATTTCAGCTCGATCCGGTTGAGCGGTTCTGAAGTGATGGCTATACATACAGACAAACATTCACATTTATAAAATTGTATAAATACTGAAAATATGAATTTTCAAAAATGGAGCTAAAAGTTTCGTTAGGTCATGAAACGAAAAATTTACCTGCTCCCATCCCTGGATCCTTCCAGGAGGACAAAATTAATGAGTAGAATTTCGTAGAAAACCTACCTGATAGCAAAAGAGCGTCCGTAAGAAAAAATGAAGTTTTAGGTACGTCTACGTAAGCATACTATCTTGACACTTAATTACCATTCAAAGTGATTTTGCACAATGTAAAACGTTTTTATTTATTTTTCCATCAGATGTTCACATAGATAATACAGATCATAGAATTTTAAACAGAGACCACTTTAATACTTATAATATAGTGAAATTTTATTTATTTCAAAAAATGAAATATCTATACAATAGAAATTTAAAAACAATAATTACTTTAAATCGACCTTAGATGCCTTTTTCTGTTAGGACAAAAATCTATCCACCAAGGCCGGAAAGAGAAAAAACTGCCCAGAAGTAAAAATAATTATTTTAGAAAATAATCAAGTTTTCAATTTTGTTTTTAGCGTAAGAATTTGAAGAGGGCCCTTCTGGCCCCTTCGAAAATCTGAGCCTGATGGAAATCCCCCCTTTTCGTCCTTCTCTTTTCGGCCAATATATTCACTATCAAGTCCAATACCTTCTACAGAGAGCTTCGAAATGGCAATCAAGTCAGTTATTGGTAACCATAAATCGATGGTAAATACCCGAAGCACAATAAAGTTGTGCATTTATTTATTTATTTGTTTATTTATTTATTTATTACTACACAATCAACAGAAAATCTAAATAAAACATTGAAAAAACAATACGAGGGATGAGTGAAAAGTAGGTAATGCTCACTTGTTCATAACTCACGAATATAAATAGATGGATAACTATTCAAATTGGAAAATAAAAAAATAAAAAAAAGCAACAAAAAAACAACAACAAAAACAGGTAAACAGGTCACAGATAACGCCTTTAGAACGGTTCTGTAACACAACTGTAACCGTCATCTGAAATAGGGCAAGTGAGGCACATTGGTGACAAGGATGTAACAGTTAGGTGTGATATGTCAGTGAATCAATCGTCGTTTGCCTATAACACATGTATGGCAAATGAGAGACTGAAGAATTCAATGAAAAAATGAAAAATGAAATGAAAATGTAGAAGGAAACTTTCTTAACACATTACCCTGACCAATCCTTCTTGGCTTCTTGCATTTCCCAGCTCTGCTGAAAAATATGATTTTTGTAAACTGGAGAGTCCGTATACTAAGTATAGTTAGTTATTCTCCCAGTTAATTTTTTCGGCCAAATTTTTTCATAAAATTATCAAATTACTATCTCTTCATGAGGTGTTGTAGAAACCGGCATACGTTGTCCTATATGAAATGCATCCTCCAGTTATAGCCGACAGTGAGATGACTGTGTAGTTAAATTCACCACTTTTAGCTGGCGAATATGTAGATCCCAGGTTTGATTGCCCAAATTGACAAAACCTACAGGTGTTAAAAATAATCGATAATAGGCCGGATTTTTCTAATATCTACTTAATTTTACTCCTGGGAGATCAAAAACATGGTTTATTCCTAAATAAATTCCAGTGTATGTCCACGAATCTATTTGATCCATTTTATATCAGCAAAACTGATACCTTACAGGCTCAACGCTTTTTAAATCGCTCGAAAGATATTCCTCGAGATTTATTCTTTAATGCTTGATGACGAATTGAACCAATTTTTTGTTTTCTTTCAGTGATTAGCCTAATTGTACAATTAATTAGACGTTACTTATAATGGTAATTACGACAACGAGGATCTAGGTCGAGTATGTATAAGTAGTCTAGGTAGAAATGTTTAATTTTGACTTCACTAATCACTAATGCTGGTTATAACAATTATGGTATCCAAAAATCGTTTATTTTGCAGACTCGTCATTTGTTGACGGGCAATGACTGCATTTACGTTCGACCATCGACAAGATTCCAGTATTTTGCGGCTTTATTGTATCATCTTTACGATCGGATTTCCTGCGAATAATCATCAAATAATACATAAATTATATTTCCAACTTCCTGTCTATTTTCAAAATCAAGATAATTAAGTAATTATACTCACCGGAAAATCATTCCCACGCCAATTTTCACGAAATTCATGATTGGTGCTTCGACTAAGAGGTGAAGAATCAACGTAGCTACTGCTGAATATAATATATCTCCTCCCAAAAACCATATCTAAGCATAAGAAGAATTACCTTCGTTAGGTGTGAAGTGAATATAAACATGCAGAAGAAGACAATTTGTCACTTTCTACCGATTATTTCGGCTGTCACTAAGCCTATAATGTGGACAAAAGAAACGCGCTCTAGGGTGTCACCGAACTAGAACATTTAATGTGGTACACATTTCATGAATTCGTTAATGAAAATTGAAGTTTGAAAAAATGATAACACAATATAAATGAAACACATATCGATATCATATCGATATATCGATCAACACCGATTCCTTCATACTCTTATGATAAAACATTACATATCGATATTAATTTAATTGATATTCCCTCATTTTGACTAGTGGGGAAATTGTGATTGGTTGTAGGAATTTGTATTCTTTCTGTGATTGGCTGTAGCACCCTTTTTTAATGAAAATTTAACCAAAATAATTTTTTCCAAATTTACTCTGAATTCAGCGCAGTGAAAGTAGAAATGTGTACCACATTAAAAAAAACAAAAAAAAAACTAAAATACGGGTTGAATTCAGTACTTAGGTATTAGTATCCTCTCAATATCTGCTTGTATCTGGGATCAATGAAAAAATGATAAAAATGTCTACAATTAAGTGAACCTTAAGTTACAACTCCATTCACGAAGATATGTCCGTTGGAAAATCATTTAAAGCTGTATGTTTGCATTTACAAAATCTCACAGCTGCAGTGGAAGCGACAACATAAAACGGGACTTAAAAAATGCTGCCGCAGCCTATCATGGACTCTATCCATGATCTCTTGCACACATTGCAGGCTGTGCCCATCGACATTTGGCAATGGCACATCTTGTGCAAACAATTGGGTTGAGGTGATTGCAGTCAGTTGCACTATTGTACAAGAAGGAGTGTGACAACGAATACTTTTTAGTCTTTTGGATGTTAAAGACACGTTGTATTTGTTTTATTTGGCAGGCGGTGTCGACACCAGGGGGTGCTACTCTGCTCTTGCAAGATGAATGGCGCAGATGAAGAGAGGAATCAACTCGAAAGTAGCGGAGTGGCTTCCCTCGGTGTCGTTAATTTTGTAAAATCAAACATAGCCATTATAATGCAGACTATAAGTTTACAGTAGGGAATTCTGCTTCCTATACTGGTTAGGTTTTTTTCAAATTATGCTGACTTCAATTGTTTTCCAATTACCTTTGCTCTGTTTGATAGGACTACGCCAACTTACACCAACCTACACCAAGAGGGCGATTCCATAAATGTAGGAATGTTATATGACTTTATTTTAAGTTTTACTTGAATATTTATGGAATATCCCTACACGTGTAGGTTGGTGTAAGTTAGTGTAATCGTATCAAACAGAGCTATCATCTTTGTCAAAAGTTGACTGATTTTGATATCTGACCAGTATAATCTTTTAGACACTTTCTCAGCTTTTAAAATCTAAAATACAAAATGGGGTTCTCGTTTAAAAAAATGAAGTTAGGTCCAGTTTTTGGTATTTGTTGCGTTTGAAAACAATTTCTAATGATAAATTCAAAATCTACGCTAAAAGGTAAGTTGAACCACCTCAGATGACTTTTCAAATACTTTTTTTGTATCATAAAAAATGAATGGAAAAGAAGGGGTAAGTATGTTTAATAAATAGACCACCTTGTAAAAGAGTAACCAAAAAGTGATGCAACATAAAAATTAGTAATAGGGAAAAAATCTTTAGAGTGAAGTATTGACTTGGGTAGACTCGGACATCTTCCATGAATAAATCTAAACTGAAGTTTCTTTTTTTGAATAGATAAAAATAATTTTTGTTGAATTTCAATTTCAAAATGACAAATTTTAACCATAAAAGTTTTTTAGAATGGTGAGGATTCAAACCCTTGGGTTACGAGAAGTAATAAGCTGAGAAGACGACTGCCTCGCAGCACATAAATGTAACACGTTGCTGCGGGGCAGTGGAGGGTGCGCACATTCTCAATGCTTTCTACTGACTCACCCCTCACAAACAACAAATCACCAAAAACCGAAAAACAGGTAATTTTTAGGGGTCGAGAATTTTTTTCTTTAGGAGAGGGTCCATACTCCCAAGACCCCTGTATATACGCTTTGTTCGCAAATATGACGCTCTCAGGTTTAGAAACATCTCAAATACCTATAGGTATATTAATGTTTTCTTATTATACATGCGTTAATCTGCAACACTTGCCCTGTTCGGTATTTCCTTCGATGTAGGTGGACTTTACCAGCGAAAGTAGACGTTTTAAGCTAAATAAAGGAACATAATGAATTTTTGTTTTGTCTGATTACCGTTGATAAATTGGCGAAAGTTGGCATGAGAACTTGAAAAGAAGCCACGTGATACACTATGAGAACGATATGCACCACGAAGAAACAATAAACCAGTCGGCCCATAATTGTAAAAATGTGGTGATTGAGATACCTAGACACGAACCCTGAAACAAAAATAAAAAACACCAATATCAAACAAACTAATTGGCTACACTGGCCCATATTCACAAATGTCACTTTAATCTCCATTCACTTAAATTTCACTTAAAAAAAGTTTTTTGCACAATTTCGTACATAAAAATATGGGAACATTGTATCTCTTATGAGAGTTCCAACTGAGAAGTCCAAGATTTTGACGGCAAAATAAAAATTATTTTGAACACATAATGACCACAAATATGACATCATGTAAAGACGACAGTAATCAAATTTAATTCTCTTTTAGATAGTTTCTAATATTTTGTCAAGTTTTTATTACAGAGCTGACAGTTTCATAATTCGACAATTCTCTACAAGATGATATGATTTAATTTGTTTGATTGACGACACGAGATGAATATGGCAAAACGTAGAATTCAATACAGAGTAAAAATCCGACAGATAATATGCATGCAGCCAACATCTATTTTGCTTTATCATTTATACTCTACGCTTCGCTTATTGTATGTCGACGCTTGTGCTTCTTATCTTATATGCTTGTATGTATGACGACTAAATGCAGACAATAAAGTGGGGAAACCTTGCCGATAGAAAAGGCTACTTTGTAAAACAAATTCTGTTTTTAAAACACTTTTACAAGTATTCCTTCATGTGTAGGTGGATAGTAGCAGGTCCAAGTCTCAAGTTGTACGTTAAAGTCCTCGCATAGGCAATTATATAAAGTGAACCATCTGCGGATGTAGAATATTTACTTTGAACCTTCATTTACCTTTGAAGACATTAGGATGGTAATAGATCTTAGGCTAGTTTGGGTTGAAGACAAAGATAATTAGGGATTATTTTTTGTATCATGAAGGATTAGTAATGATGTTCAAAGTTTCTCTAATATGTCAGTTTCATATAGTATTTTGAAACTATCTTTTTAGAACACCTGCGGGTGATGTTTATTAGTCGACAATACAATCAGATGGAGTTCTTAACATCTGTTAGAAGGGAAATTTGGTGTGTTGCCAACAAACTTTTCAACAAGCTTTGTTCAAGATGACTGCATTACTCTGTCAATAAAGGTCATGTAGAGCCTTCTTTTTGCGTACAGTGATATTCGATTTTCAGCTGTGTTAGTTTTTTATCATCTCACTCATCCTTTTCACACACCAAAAGCTCCGGAGCCTAAAGTTTCTAATAGGAGTCTTTTATACAACAATATCACCATATCTTATGAAGACAAACAATTAGGTGAAAACAAAATAACTTTTTGATGGTTTTCCCTACTTGTTGTCTGCAATAAATTTTTTTTATTATTTTATTTTTTGCTTTACACTTTGTTTCATCCACTTTGTCGACACTATAATCCAAACCTTTTATGGATTGAAACTTTGTTAGGTTCTTCTGATCACACTCCGCGCTTATTGCTGATTCATTCATCGTACTAATTTGCTGACATATGAAGACAAGGTAAGCTGCATTCCATCGTGTTCTAGAGACTTAATTTCAAAGTCAAAAAGAATTCAACTGTAGGGTTTGACAAAGTTAAAAAAATAAAACGTCTTGAAGTCATTTTTCAAGACCATTCGAATCAGTGTTTCGGCTGCATGATGTCTTAGTTTTAAGACATTGTGACGTCATTAGCATTTAAATACCGCAATACATGAAGGTCGAACATATGAGCCATTTGTTTTCAGACGCCTCGCAATGTAAAAATAAAATGTTACCATTTACGTAAATATAAAATTGTGTCAAAAGTCATCTTAAGTGAAATTTAACTGAAGGGAGGTTAAAGTGACATTTGTGAATATGGGCTATTGTCTGTTCAAGTTGAACGCCTGCTCTCTTAAAGGCACATTTATTTTTGTCCGCTGGACGTCTGGTTTTTTAGTTACTGCTAGGTTCAAAAATGTGAAAATATTTTCAAAGTGATTTTCAGGTTAGGGGTTGAAGAGTGTGCTGAAAATAAGTTTATCTGATTGACGTTTCATGCACAGGTTGCAAACTTTTAGTTGGAGATTATTGTGACTGTAATCTTAAGAATGATTTTTTGTTGCAAAAACTGAATATGTATCTCATCTCAGGAAGTTACATCGTTGGATAACAGTCAAAACGATGGATTTGTAGAAGCTACGTTGGCATATTTCGATGCAATAAAAAATGCATCCACATGAGAATAGAATAATTTAGAGACAACAGTGTTCAAGTGAGGGAAAATAGCCGTGAAACTGTTTGAATAATTAATTTTTAGAATATTTTTGGAAAAGTCGTCGAGTTCAACTCACCAGCTTCTGACATAAAACATACAATCAAAACGAGGCAATCCGGAATGAAGAAAACCAAACGAGGTAAAACTGCATTAACTGCGCTTTTCATTCTGTCGTATGGTTCCACAAATTCGAAAAACTGGGTCGTGTATAACATGACACCGCTTTTCACCAAAATTATGAACAGTATCATCAATGATACTTTCAGCTGAAAATAATCAAAATTGAAAAAACTGAAAAAATTATGATTGAGGAAAGGTTACTTTTTCTTAGCTGCTCGGAAATTTGTAATTACGCTGGTAATTTTGATTTGACGTATCCTCTCATTCTTGGCCACTGCTGCGCTTACAAAGCCTAAGAGGAACAACGGCAGCCGATAGTATGTTTTGACGTAAAAATTTGTAAACTCTTCGACTTCGCGAGGTTTTGAAAGGACCCTAAAATAAAAATTGGCTTCGTTATTAAATCAGACATAATTTATAGCCAGTTTTCTAGCAAACGGGGTATTAAAACTGTACTCGCAAAAGAGATAAGAGTGAGGATGATGAAAATTATTTGTTTGAAATGAGAAAAGAAAACGACTGGTATACCATTTTTCAATTTCGGACTAATTTTTTTAAATGTATTATACCTTTGATGTTTTGCCTCATAGGAAAAATATGTTTAGAATTTAAGTTTTCTTGTTATAAAAAGTGGCCATTATGTAATCCAAGGTTTGAACTAAACTTATCTGATCTAAAATTCAACGAGAAATCGAATGCGGTGTTGGTTTGAAGTCGATACAAATAAAATTCACAGAGATAGAGTTACTACCAACTGACAGGCGTAGTCTTTGTGTACTTACGTTTTACCGAATCCTAAGTTACTTTTTTTGTTTTTATTTTTTGAGGTAAGATGAGGTTGTTTATTTTTTAAAGGACCAACTTGGCATTTTTATTTTATCTTATCATTTGAAGTGAGGTTTTTGGATCAGAAGAAAGTGAACAAGTCAATTTGAAATACTATAATGCGTTAAAAGAATAAAATATATACCAGTTTGAGATCAACTGAAAAGGGGATGAGCCATCTCCCTCCATTATGAAAAAGTGTTCAAATAGGACAAGTGAAAAGTGTTTATGGTATGTGAGACATAAAAGTCGTATGAGTTATTTAACCTGATCAGCTAGTAATGGTATTCAAAAGTAGTGTCACTAGTGATCATGAGTGTGTTAAATTTGTAATCCTATACAAAACTTTATTCAGTCATTTTATGTGTTAGTTTTAGACAAACCTGCCCGTGCCTCGTTATTCAATTGTGTTATTGACTTGGCTGTGATTTTATTAGATATACAGCCTGATATGATTCGTTTTATTCTAATAGTGTGAATTTTCTGCATTAGTTCATTTGTTTAAACAAATAGAGTGAGTGTAGTGAGAGTGTAGAACAACATCATTTGATGGTTAGTTAGGTGAGGTTGGTTGTGTTGTTGTGTTATGTTGTTGTTGTTGTTGTTGTTTTTTTGTGGAAAAATGCATTTTTACATTCCTTCTCTGTATCAAAATTCAAAATGGTAATTTGTATTCTGGAAAAATATGTTTCGGTGAAAAGTCTTTAGGTGAAACATTTTCGGTAAATTGGAATTTTGTCAAATAGTAATTTGGTAATTTTCCATTTGGTGTTTTGGATTTGGTAAAATGACTGGGAATCACTTAGTATTAGACACTCCGAGATAAGATGACCAGGCCTTTTCATTTTTTATTTATTTATTAATTTTTTTAAAATTAAAACTTATTTATAACAAAGACAGTGCGTTATTTTAGTTTTCCTTGCATACCTATAGAATCTAGTTTTATTTGGTAAGTACTTGTGACTTTGATATGATGCATTATAAAAATTGTACCAAGACTTCTATCATTAGGTATCTAATGTTTTAAGAAAACTTGGAAATATCTGGTGTCATTTTTTCTTGGATTATGAATTATTTGATATTTCTGAAAGGTGGGTAAAGAGAGGCGAGTACATGGCCACCAGGCTTGAAGGTAAAATTTTAGAATTAACGAAAGAAAAAAATTATTTTGGGGTTAAAAATTGTGAAAATGCAGAGTTATTAAACTGCATAAATTATTGAAAAAGTATATTATGATCTCTGAAATATGAGACGAGAGAGTTACAGCTCCTGCTCCCGGCTTTTTCTTTTTCATGCATTTGATGGAGAATTTTACACATCAAAAGGGGGAAATCACCTTTCAATCAATTTGGAGCATTTTCATCTTAGGGAGAGGTTCCTTTCTGAGCAGTGAGTAATAATATCATAGGCCTTCTCTCTGCAGTTGGAATACTATTTCTAGTCAGATTTAGGTAATTTATTGAACATTTTCTGAAGAGAAAATAGGGAAACTCTCTTTTGTTGCTGTTATTGTTCGTTTGAAGATAAGTAGTCATACTTAACCAAACTTAATCAACAAAGGGACGGAGTTTGGGTTACCTTGTCATTACACTCTGATTAAGGTGCTTATTATGTAACTTTTAGGTATCATTTCATGTAATTAATACTTAATGTTATAATTTACCGATCATTTATTTGCACCAGTGTATGGAATTTATTGACATATAGGACGATAGAGCTGGTTACTGCAGAGCCGATGAAAAGTAATGCAACCATAAAAATGCCGATCGACTTCTTCTTACTTAATACATACAGAAGTATGTCACCGATGATGGCTGTCTGGAGATCAACAGCCACATACCAACTTGTGTACAAACACTGAAAACAAAACATTCGTTAGAACAGGTTAAACTTTTATTTGTAAGTATTATAGATAGGTAGGTTCCGATAAAAGAGAAAAATTTGTCGAGAGTAGATCAAATAATTTGTTATAATAGAAGCAGAGCAGCTGGATACTGGATCAGTACATTTAGCATAAAGGTTTTTTAGCATTTCTCTTCAGATTTACAAACCCAAAATACTATAAAGAAAGTCGGAAAGCTGGTAAATATGAATGGAACTTGTTGAAATAAGAAACACATGCATGTACAGAAAGTTGTATATCTCCAAATTTAAGGAGCTATTGTGCTTCAAATATTAAAAAATCTCAATTTTTTACCCGTTAACTTTAATGGGTGTAACCCACGATCCCCTGCGCACCTGACAGTCAAACAGGACACTTGTCTATTGAAGGAAAGTAGGTAGACAAGTGACTGGGCTGAGGAGGTTGCCAACGGTCATTGTCGTACTTAGTGAGCGAGATAGATATTTTGTGATCCTACGGATGTTAAATACACATAATTATATAAGAGCCCTAATGGTAGTGTCTTTGCCACTATATTAACTAATAGAATTCAGTGTTTGACTTGGCACGATTGTAGTATTGACTGAGACAAAAAATAAATTATATAATCGTATTTTGCTACTTCCAACTAATTGAAAAAACTGAGGAAATTAAAATTTCAGCTAAATTTTGGTCCTTTAACAAAAAATGTGATTTTCAATGTTTTCCAGCTTTGTCAGTTTTGAAGATGGGTGAAATATGGTTGCATAGTTTTTTTGTTGGTCTCAGCCTCGACTACTATTCCTCCTAGTCCATCACTGAATTTTGCTAATTAACATTTCTGCTGTCATGGGTTGAAAATTGTTGTTTTTCAATATTCGTAATACAATAGTGCCTTCAGTTTGTAAACATGCAACTTTTTGTACATGAATTTGTTTAGAAATGTTTAACCTGAGGTAGATGGTGAAAAGACGACTTCATGTGCAACAAAAAGTGAAAAATGTAAACAAAATGAGAAAACCATGATTGTTTTGTTAGTGTGCATGTGTACTTGATTGTTTTCATGACTCAACACATGCGCAGCACACTAATACAAAACCAAATACGTTGTTTCCCCCATTTCTCCAGACTCAACAAATTTAGCAGTGTTACACTGGTATGAAAAATGAAGAATTTAGCAGGGTTACCTTCGTATGAAAAATGAAATGTGTACATTTTTATTAAACAAAATGAAAATTAAACACAAAAAACTCTAATGCAGCGGCAGCTTCGTTAGAAAAAGTAGGTTTTCAAAAATTATGAAATTAACCTAGTCACTAAAAAGTTATTAATAGATCGTAATAGATATTTGTTCCGAATTACGTTCCTATTGGTCTAAAAATAGTCATTTTATATCCAAAATAAAAACGAAAATAATGTTACACGATATACCGTACAACAGATTCGCACCAAAATTTATATCAAATTATAATGGAACACGATTAATATTTGTGTCAAATTTTGTAGCTATTGGCCGAAAATTGAAAATTTCACAGTCAAAACAAAAACGAAAATAGCCATACTAGAAATACCGTACTCTCGACGCGCATCAAAATTAATTGAAAATTATAATAAATCAGGCATAGAAAACATTTGTTCCAAATTTCGTAGCTATTGGTCAAAAATTGAAAATTTTATATCCAAAATAAAAACGAAAATAGCCATACCGGAAGTATCCTATGGTCGATCCTCAATAAAATCAACAGTTCAGGTTCTTGGCTTAGTACTAATGGTTTTTTTTTTTCAGTTTCGTGACTATCGGATAAAAATTGCTACCTGTATCGTGGTGATAAGAAATTGGCTTATATATGTCGTACGCGTTTTGGAAAATCCGTCATTTTGTAAATAGCCGACTTCATTTTATAAAGAGCCGGCAATTCAGAAAACGAAATAAATTTGTTTCAATTAGCCTGAAAATTTTAGGCATTTTACAATGAGCCAAGATCGTTTTAGGCTAATTGGAAAATCAAACATTTTTAGCTCAATTAGGCTAGTTACTGAATTTCTGACTTTTTCGAAAATATCAGCGACGTTTAGAAAATGACGGATTTTCCAAAGCACCTACGACATATATGTATATTTAACAAGAATGATAGTTTAAAGCAATGAAATACTTTCGCAAGTTTCTTGATAGAAAATAATAATTTAGACGAAGTTTTGGTGG